>JAXDDX010000215.1:395000-405000 GCA_034670405.1 Hoplostethus atlanticus
ATGGAGCCACATGGATGATTTTGGTGTCTATTTCTCATCGCTTAACGGGTAAGTTGACCAACTGGTCAGTTTACCAAAACCTCTTCAAGAGGCCGGTAATACGGCTGGTCCAGCTGCGCCGATGACAGTATTAACACACTCAGCAGGGACAGTGACATCATCAAGTCATATTTATGTCATTGTTGATACATCTGATCAATATAAAAAAAACACAAGTGGTGCAGCACTCTTCCTTTAAATCACAGTGTAACTACGGCAACACTTACTGAGGTCTGACATAACACATGACGTGTAAATTGTCGGATGAATGCAACTAAGGAAATGAGACAAAAACAAATCAACAAGAGAGACAGAGTTGTAACGGATGCAAACAGAGCTTGCAGTAACATATGGCTTACGTCTGACGGCCAACCTTTAACTAAAAATAATTCAATATGGATCTTAGCTACCGTTCCATTGGGTAGATTGTAAAAACCGTGTAACGTTACTGTGCCTATAGGATTGTAAAAAAGTGATCCACTATGAAAAATATGTTTTTTCTTATGTACATTTGCCCTGAAAAACATCTTCCCATCCGCATTTCATTCAGTGACTGGTATCCAAGGACTAAGGCACCTTCAAGAGGAATAACTCTCATATATCTTAACAAAACAATGGTTGAACTAAAATACTAAATTGGTCAAAACTCCAGTGAAAAATCAGAACGATTTATGTACAAGAAAATAATTAAATAGATCAAAAAATAAATTAGCCAAGCTATCTAGAGGTACACAGCGGTCTGGAGTCTGGTATGGTCTCTCTTCACACCTTCAGCTGGAGCTGCGAGGAAACGACAAGGAAAGAAAGTTCAATTAAAACAAACATTTAAAAAGTCCACTTGAGAACATGAGAACAGGTGAGTTGGTTACCTGTCGGCAGCGTCCTGGTCCGCCTCGGTGCTGCCGTCTGGCCTGGAGGAAGACGGCCGCAGCTTACTGGTATCTGAGGAGACAGACGCACTTCAGACAGCATGCTCTGTGTGTGTGTGTGTGTGTGTGTGTGTGTGTGTGTGTGTGTGTGTGTGTGTGTGTGTGTAGCCACCAGTAGACTGTGGCTGTACTGGTCAGCTCCCAGTGCCCATCGGTCCCTCACCTTGGATCCAGCGGATCTGCGTGGCCGGGCCGTAGCCCTGCTCGTTCTTGGCGGCGATGCGGAAGACGACGGCTGGCCGGTTGGTGGCGGAGCAGTCGATGTGGGCGTTGTCCAGGTGGGCGGAGCTGACGGTGCAGGACGTCTTGGTGCCGCGGTAGATCCTGATGAACGTCATCTGACCCGGCCGCTCTGAGCTGCTGGAGCGACTCTTCCTCACCACCATGTACATGGAGTACTCCAGGATCCGGCCCGACGGAGAGGGCGGAGCCTCCCACGTGATGTGGACCGAATCATTGGCCTGGGCCGGGAGGAGGAGGAGGAGGAGGAGGGTAGACGGATGAGGAGGAAGAGAAGGAAACGGATATGAATATAACTCTTCTCCAGGTTACGACGAGCTTCACAGGGAGGCACGAAAACAAGAAGAGTAAAATACAGAATGAGACAAAACTAAGAAGCAAGAAAGATGGAAAACAATTACATGAAAGCAAGTCGTAGTACATCAAGTACATTAAAGAAGTTTGAGGTTTGGATGGTTCAGTCTCTTCATCATTGAAATCTACATGTGAAATGACATTAAATGATATCAGATCAGATGAAACTTTGATCCCTGTGGGGAGACTGGAGCTGAAAAGTGTGAAGATATACGAATTACTGCATGTGCTCAAAATACAGCAGAACAAACAGACCCTGATGTGAACTTCCATGACCTTTCCATGGTTTTCCATAACTAAATCAGAGCTCTTCCATGACCAATGAATGCCAATGCAATAAATGTGTGACACAAGTTGGAAAAAGCCTGTCAAGTGACCCATCCATAAAACCCCCTGGTATTCCCTGACTTCCCCAGGGGGATTTATCAAATTCTCTGACTTTCCATGTCTGGATTACACCTCTCTGAATTCCATGATATTCCAGAAATTCCAGGACTCCAGTGGGAACCCTGCGAGCCAAATGAATGACTATCAAGACGAGAGGAATCAAAACGAGGACGGACTGGAGAGAGAGGAAACCTTGACGGAGCGCCGCAGGACGTCACCTTGGTAATCTTGACAGCAGAGGGCGCTCCAGGGAAGCCGGGCTGGCAGGTCTTGAACTCGCTGACGGGGCTGAAGTCTCCCTGGCCGCAGTGGTTGACGCCCGCCACCCTGAACCTGTAGCTCTGACCTGGGGTCAGCTCCTTCTTCCCCCTGCCCTGGTAGTCCTGAGGCCCCGGCAGCTTCCTCTGGAGCAAGGGCTGATGGGAAAGGCGAGGTTGGGGAGAGAGTGGTGTGTGAATACGTTTGAAACAGCTCAGTATGAGATAGAGGAATGAGGACGGGAGCAGGCTGCCACTACGAGAGAGTGCTGCAGTCAGCTCCACCAATCAGACGTAACGGAACACTGGTGTCCACCAATCAGAACACAAGAGTTCTGATTGGTCGACTGCCTGATTTGAAGTTTTCAATTATTGAACTGAGACATAAAACCAAACAGCAGCATGTTCACAGGATCAGTGGACCATTCTTCTGTTGTGACTCTGAGACCCGCAGCCTGTGAAGATACCGTGTGTGTGTGTGTGTGTGTGTGTGTGTGTGTGTGTGTGTGTGTGTGTGTGTGTGTGTGTGTGTGTGTGTTACCTCTTTAGTGTTTGTTGCGCGGCTCCCCTGGTCGTTGTCAGGCGGGAGATAGTAGTGGTTGACCTCAGAGAAGAGGGTTTTGAACACGCCGACATCAAACCACACCGGGTCCTCTGGCTTCTCCGAGACCTGGAGGTTGAGGTTGAGGTTAACAGTTACCGGTTACCGAGTCTCAACCGACACAGATCCGTGCCGTCTCCGACTACGTTCACACCGCAGGCCTTCATGTTCGGATCTCGTTTGCTGCTGGAATCTGCTGCTTGTGTATGTGTGTGTGTGTGTGTGTGTGTGTGTGTGTGTGTGTGTGTGTGTGTGTGTGTGTGTGTGTGTGTGTGTGTGTGTGTGTGTGTGTCGTCGTCGTTCTAAACTACAACACGACGACTTTCCGTTTCAGGGGAATGACGTCACGTTTACTTGTTGCCACGGCAACGCTGACAAATTCTGATGTCGAGCGTTCAATGCTCAGTGACACACGTGGGTCCCATGATCAGATGTTGCATCACGTCAGATGGGAACTGAACAAACTCTTTTTTGCCGTTCACACTGATCAGAAAACAGATCCGAGCCTTTCAGCTGCAGTGTGAACGTGGCCTTACGTGAAGAAGTGAGTTACCACTGCTGAGGAGCGTATCTGACCTGGTCTGTGTGGGAGTAGGACTCTGCTGGGTGGTCAGCGGCGGCAGGATCTATCAAAAGGCAAAAGAAGATCCACAGTGAGCTCCCCCCCGTTGACCTCCTGAAGCTGCTTTCTGTTTTATCGCTGGTTTCTATGCTCGTGCGTTATTACCTGGCTGGCGCTGACGGGCGCCGCCGCCGTCCTTGGCTGCCGCCGTCTCCTTTCCCGGAGCTGCAATCAACACACAGACGGAGTCAAGAAAGTCACGGGGTCAAACACTAACGCCTGGGTCAGACCGAAGGAGTAAGGACGAGGAAGACGAGGGATCACACGCCATCCAGAACAGTTCACTGTGAATACAATACCATAGGCGTTCTGTCGTTTCTTGTTTTGTGGTATTAAAACGCACTGACAAATTTAAACGCATTGGAAAAAATGGTCTGGAGTCGCCAGGAGTCTCGAACCCGTTCAAACCGCAAGACAACCTGTCCCCCGATTCACCCGGCCGGCCGGCCGGCCCGGTCCAGTCGGCCTTCGATTCGTCCTGAACCCGTCTAGTGTGACCCGGCCTTTACACATGGCCGCCGGACAAGCAGACTTACAGCAGCGCTCTGTTTTGGAGTCTCCCTTGGTCTCCGAGTCGGCGCTCCTCCCTCCCTCGGGATGGGTTTCCGACGAGCCGCTGGACGCCTCCATGACAGTCGCCTGCTCCGACGACACATCCTGAAACGGAGGGAGGAAGAGTAGGAGTCTGGTTCAGATTCAAGACTTCAGTTCTACTCAACAGGACACAAAGCATAAAGCAAGAAGACACATACTTCACGAGGAAGTGGAGGACTGAGACGTTTTCATCGCTGGATCTTAATGGCCTAATATCGAACAGTAAAGCTAAAACTGATCCACATGTAAAGTTAAGCTGTACTTGGACTTAAAAGACATTGAGGGAGTCACATCTACCTGCGCTGATGCCTTGACCTCTTTCTTAGCGGTGGCTTCACCTTGAGGCTGACGGGACTGGACGCCTGAGGAGAGAAACGTTATTGAATTGTCATTTTCTTTTCCATGCATACATTTTTGAATCGTGCTGAAATTGTTGCTAGCGTTCCGTTTAGCGCCTCCAATTTTCTCCATTCCCGTTTCCATCCTGCTTGTTTTTGCTGCATCCTAATGCTTCTGCAACGACCCAAAGTTCATCTAACCATCAAATCTTACTGGACACATGAGGCGGTGAGTAACAATGTGATGCATGCTGCTCCTTGTACCTGCAGGGTCTTCATCCTTCCCCTCCTGTCCATCTGCCCCGGTTGGAGCTGCTGGTGTGGCCGGTGGATGTCCGGCTGCAGCGGTGGGGGGAGGCATGGGCTGGATCTGGAGGATGTAGCACTCTGCTGCAGCCAGGGGGCGCCACGCCACATGGAGCATGTTGACCGTGGACTTGATGAGTAATACCGCCTCTGGGGTGGCCGGTCCATCTGGACACAAGATATGGAATTGGAGGGGAACGTACAAACACCATCCCTCTCACTTCACCTGACAGTTTGATGTTATTCTTTTCACCTTGCAGTACTACTACTACTACTACTACTACTACTACTACTACTTCAGCTTCACCTTGACAAGACAACATCTGAACTACTTCACACAGATTCTAGTTATTGATGCGTTTGGCTTCCATTTGTCGTCTGTGTGTTTATTTGTCATCTTCATCCCCCTCCCTTCTGTCAGGATGAGATGTTTGTATAAGCGTTGGGGTTTCTTTGCCCACACAGCTTGCATTTCTTCTCTCTTTTTTTCAGTTTTTTTAAATCCTCCTTTGTATGCGCAAATAACAGGGTTCCCGTCATGGCCTGAGGCAGAATTCCATGACTTTTCCATAACTTAGTCGGAGCGCTTCAATTACCTAAAAATGATATATTCCTCCCTGGTTTGTTATTTCCTGTTCTAAAGGGCTGAACCGTCTGGTTTCCACTCCAGTTGTAATGAAAACCACCATCAAATGCAACGAAGGTGTGAAACAAGTTGTAAAACACAGTCTGGTATTTTCATTTAAGTGATCCATTTATATGTTTCCCCCTCAGATCTTTCTGCAGGCCCGGATTAGTGGATGCACGGGATTCACAAAACATCAGTGGGTTTTTTTGCTCCATATTAAACTTGAGGTATGAATTGTGGCACATGTGGGCAAAGCTTTTTTACATCATCAGCTCTGAATGTTGTAAATCATGTTCCTGTAAAGTGACCCATTTGAAGACTTCCCCAAAGAAACTGAGCAAATTCTCTGACTTTCCCTGTCTGGAATACACGTCTCAAAATCCCACGATATTCCAGGAATTCCATGACCAGCGGGAACCGTGAAATGAAGTAAACTAGGACCGTCGGTTTCTCCTGCTCTCACCGGTCTCCAGGTACCAGAGATCCCTGCAGCAGACCTGGTAGTTCCAGCTCTTGCGGTAGCCGTCACGGCCGCTCCAGATGTAAAGCCTGGACCCGATGGTGGTCGCACAGTGGCCGGCCCTGGCTCTGGGCCTGCAGGCGTAAGGGTCGTCCCCCTGGGGGCCCAGGCTCTGCAGCTGGGACTGGATATCATCCTGCTGCTCTGGGCCCAGGCTCTGCCAGCTCATAGTGTCTGGAACAGGAAGGAGACATAAACACCTCCCATGAATGATGCAGCACCCCGTGGGCCATCAGTAACAAGATGCATCAGACCAATGGTGTAGCCGTTATGGTTTTTCAATTTTGACCTTTAACTATAGCACGCCCATCGGACCAAACAGTGTAATGATTTTAAGTGTCAAAACGCAACAGCCCTCCAACTTTCCTCAAAACCAGACCAGTGGTGTCTGAGATATCACATTAGAGTTTAGTTGACCTTTGGTTATAGCGCCCCCATGAGGCCAATAAGTGTATTTTTGTTAAATGCTGGAACACAGTGAGAAGATGCATCATCCCTCCAAGTTTCAGCAAAATCAGTCAATCAAGTTGGGAATCCGCAAATTATCAATAATTTCCTAGAAGGTTTCAACTCCAGACTTGTTCCAGGCCTTAATTTCTTCATTTGAAGATGTTGGTGTTCAGTATGATTTACCCAGATAGTCGTCTTGCCCCTACTAACTCTGCCATATCACTCTATAGATGAAGATTGTTCTTAACAGCGACAAATATGTGAGATGATCAGGGTCTAAAACCACAGAAAACGTGTAGTCGTCTGCATATCGGGACAGCACAACGGCATTTTCCAAACCTTTTTAACAGATTTTTGATATTTTGTAGTTTGTATATTGTATATAGCTGTGTGCTTTCTTTCTTGTTACTTTGTACATCCGCTGCTGCATAACTGCAATTTGCAATAAGGAGCATCTAAATCTAAATCTAAATCTTTTCCGAACCTTTTTTGCAATTCCAAACTTCTTAAGACCTGGAAATGACGAAATTCCAGACCTGTGCAGGAACCCTGATGAGAGTGTGGGATGTACTGACCTAAGTTGAGCATGCATAAGGAGTTGGTGCAAATCCATTCTGCTCCTAAAGCGTTGGGTTTGTCTCTTTCTGAAACAGGAATCCAGCCGCCGAGGACATACATCCTGCACAGAGGAGACACGTGTGTTATAGTTTGTCACGTACAAACTAGACATCAACATTAATGCCGATACTGAAGCACCCCGTACTTGTTTCCAATGACGTTGGCGGAGTGAAGGCTTCTGGGTAGCGGAGGAGGACCCCTGGTTTCAGGTTTGGACCAAACCATCGAGTCTGAGGGAGAGTTAGATTAATGAAGAGAGAGAGAGAGAGAAAGAGAAAGATGAGGACATTTTTAAAAAGGCAAATCAAAGAGATTACCACACGGTGGTAATTTACAGAGTATCTGCAGGTCTTGAAAAGACGGAAAAACTCTTAAATTATCTCAATTTAAGGCCTTAAAAAGTATTAAAATGTCTAAAGTACAGTTTTTTTAAACCATCACAGGTTTCTTTGTGCTGCATGTCCACTCTTGGATTAATCTACTCAACACAAGTGGACTTGTGTTTTTTAAAATTCTGCCCATTTAGTTTCACAACTGTTCTTAGCTATGACCAAACAGAAATAGGCTGCAGTTTGGTTTATTTGCTTTGGTTTTTAAATTGGTCTTATATTCAACTCCAGGTAGGCTTTCTGAAACCTGCAGACACCCCGGTTTAAAACATCTAATCTCAGGAGAGACATCCTACTGAGGTCGAGCTGCCAGAGGTCGTCTAATCGGCGGCCTTGCATCCCTCCGAAGATGTAGAGCTTGGGAGAGCCGAGGCCGGCGTAGGCCACCGAGGTGTGGGACTCCCGAGCAGACGGACCGCCGCCCTTCGTCTCTGGGCGGCTCCAGCCCCTCGCCCCCGAGACCGACTGCAGCTCCAGCTCATAGAAGTCATCCATGTACCTGAGAATGAAACACATCTCTACGCTGGTTACCTTTGATTAATGGCATGCATTCACACTGCGAGCAACATGATCAATAAGTCACAGGAAGTCCATTCATTTCATACAGTGTGTGGACGCTTAACAAGCTTGTCGGCCGAGAAAAGTTGGCACAGATCAGATTTCTTTGCTTCCTTGCTCCCCCACCAATGTGATTTGTTTCATGATCAATATTTCTGACAAGTGCAAAATGGACGAGAAGTTGATTCCAGCCGTTCAAAGCTTCCCAGTTCTCTACAACTTTTATTTGAAAGATTACAGGAATAAATGTCTCAGAAACGATGGTCGATGGGAAGCACTTTATTGAGTTTTTGTTCATTTTTGATTAATGCTACCTAACTGGTTAGTGTGCTTGCTAGCTTGTCAAATGATAAATGATGTAACGCTATGAAAGGCAAAACCACAGCAAAAAAATAAATGATTTGACTGTTCAGATTTTACCGATCACGTTTAAGTGTGGCCCTTAAGTATGACAGTTTAGACTCAACACTAAAAGGTGTTAAGACTAAACTGTCAGACTGTGAAATGCCGAGGAACGCAGGTTAGCCGGTTCAGTTAATTATATTTTAAAAAGGTACTATGTCTTTTGTCTTTCTCAATTTTAAGACCACATGTCCCATAAACTACATTGTTTCCTGTCACAAAGAAGGTGTTGCTTGCCGTAAAGCAATCCAGCAGATTTCGACCAGAAGTCGACCCGGTGGCCACCGTGTGAAATGCAGAGTAGAGGCTGGTAGAGGTTGGTAGAGGCTGACAGGCTGGTAGAGGCTGGTAGAGGCTGACAGGGGTGGTCTGTTTGTTGTAACTAAATTTTCCAATTTTATGCCAGTTGTATGTTGATGGTGTGTATGGAGCTATCTGAGGAATACCGTGGTATATTGCCGTTAGGGTCCTCGCTGTCATTGGCCAACCCTCCGAATAGGTAGCACTTGTTCCCAACCAGGGTGAAGCTGTGTCCGATCCGCGGGCACGGCGGCAAGGCGTTTCTGGGCGGGCGTGGTTTCAGCTTCTTCCAAAGCCAGCGACTAGCCTGCATGACACAGGGCCGAAGGCGATATGTGGAATACTTCATACTCCATAATCAAAGTGTTAGGATCATTGACCACATGTGACACACTCACCTGTAGCTCATAGAGGTTATTGGTGTATTTGCCAAACTCCACCATCCCGCCAAACACCAGGACTCGAGTCCCTTCAGAGACGAAGCCATGGGCAGCACAGCCGGGCGGTATGTCCCCTCTCACCGCAGGCAGGAACCACTGCTTGGAGACTGGAGGACGGGCAACGGTCAGTCATCGGATTACATTACGTTTACACCACACACCTGGGCAGGATCGCTTCAGACCTTTTTGCACTAGTTTGATGAATATAACCCTCGCTGCACCTCCACCTCCTGACCAGGACTCTCCCAACACACACCAGTCAACTCACATTACCCCCTTCCAAACATCAGTTAAATGTCATACACAATTCACTTGAAACCTTGTTGTGTACCAGCCACTTAGTAAGTGCCACACATTAAAACTGCATTACCAACAAGTTTATAGCACATCCCTGTTTTGTGAAATGACAACAGATTTTAATTGAAATTCACTGACCACTGATCAGAGGAGCTGTAACTATCACATCAGTCTAAAGATGAGAGTTAACAGCAAGGCTTGCTAGCGAATGCCAAGATCCATAACCAAGCTAACTAGCCAGCTGAGCTAATACTGTCAAACTTAATAGCTAACAATTTCAGTTAACAAGCGCTTAACGAAACCAAAATGATGTTTACGTTGACCGAGATGTTCAAATAGAGCAACTGTAAATACTTAAGTTAACTATGGTAAAACAAAAACATGTTAGCTTGACAGTCCTAGTTGCTAATTTGTATGCTAAAAACATTAGCCGCGAGTGTTAGCCAGCCTGCTAGTTAGCATCCAGCTAGCGTTAGCTTACCAGTGTTGTAAACATGGAGATCCTCCGCTATGCCTTCGTTACCACCGCCAAAAACAATAATCAGTTCACGGATCGCTGCAGCTCGGTGTCCGTGTCTAGATCGCGGTATTACTCCGGTAACAGAATGGACTTTCCTCCATAACGGTTCCTCGGCACCGGTGGTCATTGTCCCGTTAGGAAGACATGAACGGAGCCTGAAGTTTGCCGCTGTTGACGGTTCAAAGGAGTGGGCGGGGTGTTAGAAAGTTCC
>JAXDDX010000215.1:410000-417500 GCA_034670405.1 Hoplostethus atlanticus
ATCACACCAGTGGTATTGTTACTAGTGTTTCTCCACATTAAGACTACATTTCCCATCAGCCCCGTTGCTTCCTGTCCCCCCTCCCCCTCCCTGGTGTCTTTGTCTTTCCTGAAGAGGATCAACATGTTGAAGTGATTCCTCCATCTTCCTTTCTCTCCTTCCTCCATCTGCCGTCTCCAGAAACTCTTTATCTTTAGCTCCGTTAGCGCTGGAAGAACAGCGCCCTCTTCCTGTTTGGTGCCGTAAAGCAATCCAGCAGATTTCCCTCCAAATCGACCCGGTGGACACAAAGTAGAATGAGAGTAGAGGCTGGTAGAGGCTGACAGGCTGGTAGAGGCTGACAGGCTGGTAGAGGTGGTCTGGTTGGTTTACAGTCATTATATCAATACTAATTATACTAATGTGATAATGTTTTATTCTAAAAGTCCTAAAGGGTCTTAGAGGGTTTCTAAGGTGGCGGTCTGAACCCTGCAGGTCCTGTGTCTCCGGTGTCGTCCAGTCATGGAGAGCGCCATCACACTGTGGCAGTTCCTGCTGCAGCTGCTGCTGGACCGAAGCCACAAACATCTGATCTGCTGGACGTCCAACGACGGAGAGTTCAAGCTGCTGCAGTCGGAGGAAGTGGCCAAGCTGTGGGGGCTGCGCAAGAACAAGACCAACATGAACTACGACAAGCTGAGCAGAGCCCTGCGCTACTACTACGACAAGGTCCGCCGCACACACAATCACCCAATCACAGTCCAGAACATCGGGGTGTCAACCTGCTGGTTTTCCTGCTTCTTGCTGTTTTGATCCGACAATATGATGTCTCACCATCACACCAGAGTATATTTCATTAGAATGAACATAACAAATGAAACAAAGGTGAAAATGTGAAATTGGGTTGTTGCAGCAGAAAATAGGACTAAGAATCAGCAAAACCATGTAAATGATATAAACTCAGATGACGCACGTGACACTATTGGATCTATGTGACTGAATACTGAACCACTTTCTGTTTCCTTCGAAGAACATCATCAAGAAGGTGATTGGCCAGAAGTTCGTCTACAAGTTTGTGTCGTTTCCTGACATCCTGAGGATGGACCCGGCGGCGGTGGAGGCGGGTCGCGGCGGTGAGGAGGCCGGGGTGGCGCTGTCGGAGGCCGAGGCCGAGGAGGAGGGCGGCGGGAGAAACCAGTACCTCCACTCCGGCCTTTACTCCTCCTTCACCATCAGCTCCCTACAGCACTCCCCGGACCTGCACCGGCCAATCAAGACGGAGCTCAGACCTGATCGCCACGACGACGGCTCCTCGGTCATCAGATTCATAGCCAACCGCGGCCACCCGTCCCTCCCCTCCACCCCACCCCCATCCTCAATGGATGCTTCCCATTCATCCAGGCCCTCCCCTCGGCAGGTCCGCTCTTCCTCCTGTTCTTCTTCCCCGCCTCAAAGCCCCGCCCACATGCTGTGGAGGGGGAGGAGCCCAGTCCCTGAGACTGATGAGTCAGAGCAAGGCGCTCAGCCTCTCAACCTATCGTCCGGTCAGAGAGACAGAGAACGTCTGCAGAGCTCATCCACGCCAGAGAGGAGGGGATTAGCCAATAGCGTGCCTCCAAAAACCAGGAGGCCCAAAGGCCTGGAAATCTCCGCCCCCTCCCTCCTCCTGACAGGAAGTGACATCGGCTCCATCGCCCTCAACAGCCCGGCGCTGCCATCAGGATCCCTGACTCCAGCCTTCTTCACTGCACAGGTACACACACACACACACACACACACACACACACACACACACTATCTAGGCAAGAGTAAGAAGGGAGTCAGACTGAGGTAAGAAAGTAGAGGAAGAGGAGGAGAGCAAGACTGAGGAGGAGGAGAGTTTGTGGAGGGAAAAAGTTGTAGACAGGGAGGAGATGGAAAGAGGTGAGCGGAAAGAGAGAGCGAGAGGAGCGAGGAGGGAGGGAGGCGAAGGAGGGAGCGAGGGAGGGAGGGAGGCGAGGAGGGAGGCGAAGGAGGGAGCGAGGGAGGGAGGGAGGGAGGGAGGGTCATAATTGAAGCCATATGTTCCTAAACTCCTGATTCACTGGCGAGCGTCTGATCCAGACTGAACCACTTCTAGGTTGTTGTGTGTAGATCAGGGACGGAAAATCCCAGATCTGATCCCTGATCAGACCTGATTTAATGCATTTTCAATTCATGCTGCAGCGCCACGAAATGCAAAAGGAGGGGGTTGAATACTTTGTGTTGCATCTGACGGACGCTGGGCAGGAAGTGAAAGTTCAGAGTTTTCACAATAAGATAGCAGGGTGGTAAAGATGTATTGAAACAAGTTTGAAAACCTACTATCACTCAACATAGTGTATGCTAAAGTGTTAGCGTGGAGCCTACTATCACTCAACATAGTGTACGCTAAAGTGTTAGCGTGGAGCCTACTATCACTCAACATAGTGTACGCTAAAGTGTTAGCGTGGAGCCTACTATCACTCAACATAGTGTACGCTAAAGTGTTAGCGTGGAGCCTACTATCACTCAACATAGTGTACGCTAAAGTGTTAGCGTGGAGCCTACTATCACTCAACATAGTGTATGCTAAAGTGTTAGCGTGGAGCCTACTATCACTCAACATAGTGTACGCTAAAGTGTTAGCGTGGAGCCTACTATCACTCAACATAGTGTATGCTAAAGCGTTAGCGTGGCGCACCAGAGCAATGGTATTTTGGTGTCTGTTTACTTAAGAAAAAAATGACTTTATTGCTTCAAGTTGAAGAAAGTGCCAGAAGGTCCAGATAGAAGAAAGTCGATGTGGTTTGTAACTGAAACCGGAGTGTGCCGACCCTCCCGACCTACATGGAGTTTGCCAAGTCGGTGTGTCTGGTGAATGGGAGTTAACAGGAGGCCAGACGTGGCTTGGCGCTCTTTGCTAAAACAACACCGCCTGCTAGGAGTGAATGACGGCATGGCGGCATCACCTCAGACCGCGAAGCGCCTCTGCTCTTATTTGGATTAAAAACATCATAACTCTGTCGGTGTGTTTGTCCTCAGACTCCGACTGGTCTGCTGCTCACTCCCAGTCCTCTGCTCTCCAGTATCCATTTCTGGTCGAGTCTGAGCCCCGTGGGACCCCTGAGCCCGGCTCGCCTGCAAGGCCACGCCCCCCTCTTCCAGGTAACGTACACACATGTTTTTATTACTTGTACTTATGAGTACATCATGGTACTACCAAGATTGTTCAGTTAAGAACACATGAAGAAACATCTGAACATGAGCATCAGTCCAGACTGACCAAGTCTCCTTCTACCCATAATGCCTTGTGTTCTGGGGTGGTTTCCTGTAGCTGGTTGGATCCCGTTCTCTCTCCTAACGAACCACCACAGTTCTCTTCTACCCATAATGCCTTGTGTTCTGGGGTGGTTTCCTGTAGCTGGTTGGATCCCGTTCTCTCTCCTAACGAACCACCACAGTTCTCTTCTACCCATAATGCCTTGTGTTCTGGGGTGGTTTCCTGTAGCTGGTTGGATCCCGTTCTCTCTCCTAACGAACAACCACAGTTCTCTTCTACCCATAATGCCTTGTGTTCTCTTGTTAGAGGACTGAGACGTTTTCAGGCGTGTCGTCGGTTATTTGGTGAATGTTGTTGTTCTCACCTGGAGACCAACCAGCTAAAGAGGTTAACAAACCCACCAGAACACGCTGGCTGTGAACGCAGCCTCAGAGGACTAAATCTGTTTTTGAAGGATAGTAAAGTAAATCCCTCGTCTATCAAGTATCGGTTCTTTGTAGCCACTTCACACCACAGACTGACCACGTAAGTTGTTTTGCCAGTGTGTGTGTTAGCGGTAAGCTCTGACTTCAGAGTGTGTGTGTGTGTGTGTGTGTGTGTGTGTGTGTGTGTGTGTGTGTGTGTGTGTGTGTGTGTGTGTGTGTGTGTGATTCACCGTGTGCATGGGTTTCAAAATAAGCTACAGATGTTTCCTTTCTGGTGTGGACAGGGGGGGGGGGCAGCTTCCTGTTGGTGAGGGGGAGGGCCGGGGTCGGTTAGGAGCCCCACCCACTACCGTCAGCTCTCGCTCACAACAGGAAGTGCCTCTCCACACTCTCCCATGGTGCACCAGCCGTAGATACATTAAACTGAATAAACCAAGCAAGCGTTTGCTGTCCGGCCTCTCAGATTCAAAACCAACGAGCACCAAAATATGATGTCATGGCACGGTAAACTTCAAATTAAAACAACTTGGAAACGGTTTTGTTGACTGCACGATAAAATCTAGATTTCTAGCACTTCATTTATTTAACGCCCTCGTTTTAATTCATCATATTGTTTGCACAATTTCATAATTTGTGTGAAGAAATCAACTCACGTTTGGTTTAAAAGCTCATTCTCCATTTAGCTCCTTCAGCAAGTTTCAGACTGATTTCACTCACGTGCCATAATTAGCTGAATTTACTTGATTGATTTAGTGAGTTAGACATTTTGTTGAATAAAGATATATTCAGTTGAATGACGTGTAATGGAGAGATGTGTTGATTAATACTGCTCAGGTAAACAGTCATCAAGGTGTTATGGACAGGAGACAACTGAGATCTGGGGTTAAATATGTAGTCATGTTGTCGTTCCAGGCTCTAGTTCTGGACTGAGGTCAGATATTTAGGCCCTGATTACCCAAAGCCATGGACGTTTTATTTTGGTAATATTTACATGTTGGTACAGGAAGTTGTCTGGTATTTTCCAACACGCCGCTCTGTCTGTCTGTCTGTCTGTCTGTCTGTCTGTAGTTCCCCACCCTGCTGAACGGACCCATCCCAGTGCCCCTGTCCAGCCGGGACGCCCCCCCCGCCCCTGCTGGTCTCCTCCAGTCCCCACAATTGCTGATCTGACCCGGAGCTCCAGGACCGAGCCGGGCCGAGCCGGGCCGAGCCGGGCCGAGCCGGGCCGAGCCGGGCCGAGCCGAGCCGAGCCGGGCCCCGTCAGCCAACCAGACGACAGTCAGACTCATCTTTCATCTGGAACTTGTTCCTTTTGCATTTGCTGCTTTAATGTGAAGCGAGGGAGAAACAGGAGCTCCGTGGTGAAGCTCGGCGCTGCGTTCACCGGGGTTCCACCGATACGGGTTCATGAAGGCTGAAGACGACGGTCGCTGATATTTCACGACGATATTCAATGTCTTGATTCAAGTTGTTCCATTTTCATTTCTCTTCTCATCAGGGTGAAACGCCTCTGAAACATCCAGACCATCATGGACACCAGACTGATGAGACCGGTCAGAGGAAGCTCCATCACTGACCGCTCGGTAGACGATATTTAATGAAAAGCCAATATCGACCCGATGTATCGGTCTAGCCCGGGTGTGTACCGCTCATCTCATCCCAGGCGGTGTAAACCTCAGATACAGGCTGACTCCCAGCAGGGGGTCTCGTCATTTTGCTTTGCTTTGATAAGTTGAGGCTGTGAACTCTGTTGGTTTCTGTCTTCTGCCCTGTGCGTTAAGGGTTAACGTTGCACAAAAGCTTTTTGTAAAGCGGCTTTTGGTTTTTATTTCATAGAGGAATTGATAAAAGTGTATTCTCCGTGATTTGCTTATTTTTGCTGTTGTGATTGATAAACATGTTTTGGAATAAAAGGAGGTATTGAATGCTCTTCGACTGAGATGATGAAAACCCCCAAACATCTCCCCAGCTGATGACAACTCACTGTGATATTCCTGTGATATTCCTGTAGGGTCTTACAGTGAGTCTGTGGTACTAAATAACGAGTTTATAGTGATATTATACAGTAGTACTTAATGGTATTTGTATCTCCTATGGTATCACCATGATATTCCTACTTCTAGTGTTTCCATAATACTCAGCATTGTGCTTATATGACCTTATGGTACTTCCTGGTATTTCCTATGATCATTCCAGTATTCAGTGATGTATATTATCCTTCTCTAATGTACTACAGGATAATACAGTCCTTCTTCACCCCCCCCCCCCCCCCCCCAAAGGAAGACAAGCTGCAGGCTTTTTATGAAACAGACTAAATTTACTTCTGATGGTTATGAGAAATAAATAGTTCCAGTAAAAAGAGTTCCACACCAACTGTCCACCGGCAGGTCAGTGTTCACAACACAGCAGGCCTTCCATGCACCAGGCACACACACACACACACACACACACACACACACACACACACACACACACACACACACACACACACACACACACACACATTTGAAAAAGTACAGTATTACAATACTAATATACAGGTAGCCGTTGTAAAAGTTCCTCTTTCATGTTCCATTAGCGAAATAACAATTAGCAGTTAATAGTTTAACAAACATTTATCATTAATGGAATAAAGGTTACCTAGCAACAGTTGACTAGATTATTTATTAATGGGTGACAGTTATGTATTGAATTATTATCAATTATTATCACTATGAGATTATTAGGTTAACAGGAAGTCACTTTAACTGTTTATATCAGTGTGATTATGGATTATCACACTATTAGCTGCAAATTGTTACTAAGTTATTGGGAAGTTTTCACATTAACAATGTATTGATCCTCCATGTGTACAGACTGAACCAAATTAATGTATTGCCACATAAAACTACAAACCGTTCCTCTTTCAGGTCCTCATCCTGTTAGAAATCATCAATCTGATAATCAATACATGCCAAGGGTTATTCTGTGATCAAGTGTACTTTTTTAGTGAACCCACTTTCCCTCAACCTGCCTCATCTACTTCAGTTAGTGATTTACTACATTTCCCAGAATGCCTTTCAACAACCCCCAGAGAACTTGCCTGGACTTGATGTATTCGGCTGTTGGTGTTGGGAGAGAGACAGGAGGGGAAGTCACGGCCTTTACTGACAACACAACCTGTCTATCATATTGCATTCTGGTCTATCTCGGCTACTGCGTTGCATTCTGGTCTATCTCGGGCTACTGCGTTGCATTCTGGTCTATCTCGGCTACTGCGTTGCATTCTGGTCTATCTCGGCTACTGCGTTGCATTCTGGTCTATCTCGGCTACTGCGTTGCATTCTGGTCTAACTCGGCTACTGCATTGCATTCTGGTCTATCTCGACTACTGCATTGCATTCTGGTCTATCTTGCTACTGCATTGCATTCTGGTCTATCTCCTGTCGGTGGAGAAATTGGTCTCTCTCTCCTCTGATGGATTTCTCCTGTATGATTGTTGATCGTCGGTCTAGAAAGAAGCCCTTGCTCTTTGATTCTGATTGGCTGACACCAAAACCTGACGGTGACCGTTGATGGTTTAGATCATGAAACATTTTCTGATGTCAGACTGGAAATATCTCAACGTGACGTCACGTCGTCTACGACTGGAGGAAGACCAATACAAGGTGGAGTAAAAAGTGGGACTTCTACGACGGCTTCACCTGCAGCATCACTGTCAGTTGCAAACAACACAGCGGCCTGTTAAATCTAAAATTTCAATTTGAAATCTTTTTTTTTCTTCCATGTGTACAAACGCTGGAGAGAGTAGTGGTCCGACGGCGAGCGCGGAAAACA
>JAXDDX010000215.1:422500-435000 GCA_034670405.1 Hoplostethus atlanticus
GCCTAGTTTGAGTTCTCCTCTCTCGTTGATGAGGAGGTTCTGGGGCTTCAGGTCCCGGTGGAGAACTTTCCTCTTGTGGCAGTACGCCAAGCCCCGCAGGATCTGGAACAGGAAGACCTGGAAGAACATACAGGCTGAGTTAAAGCTGTCGGGTCTTAAACATCAACACATCATTGTTGATAGTGCTATCCAGATCACCAGTGTTACAGTAGGGATCGACCAGTATGACCAGTATGACCAGTATGGCCAGTATGGCCAGTATGACCAGTATGGCCAGTATGACCAGTATGGCCGATACTGTGATGTTGTGTTTGGGTGTGAAGCTGAGGGAGCGAGGCGACTCGTCCGGCTCGTCCTCACCTTCACGTTGTGCATGCTCATGATGTTTCCACAGTCGTCCATGTACTGCTTCAGATCCTTGTCCTACACAGGAAGAGGTCAGAGGTCAGACCTTTATATTACAGTAGCGTGGCGTCTCTACCGCTAAAGGAACTACAAAGACCATCATGCACTGAGAATGTGTGTGTGTGTGAGACTCTTACCAGGTACTCGAAGACGAGCGTCAGGCTCTTGTCGGTGTGGATGATGTCGTGCAGCGTCACGATGTTGGCGTGTTTCAGGTCCTTCAGCAGCGACACTAGAGAGAAGACCGACTTTAACCAGACTGGAGAAACCCAGCAAAGCAACGGGGCTGATGGGAAATGTAGTCTTAATGTGGAGAAACTAACAATACCACTGGTGTGAGATACACCAGTGGTTCCCAAAGTGGGTGCCGTGGCACCCTGGGGTGCCGTAATGACTGGCCAGGGGTGCCGCAAGATCTGTTAATTTCCAACGTTTCATCACATAAAAATAGGCTACATTTGAACTACATTTTATATTACATTTGAAACATGTCATTGTAAAAACAGAAGAAATAAGCAATAAACATCGAAATCGTTCATATTAAAACCTGTTAAAATGCGCATTCAAAGGGATAGCAGCGCATCTGAAAACGCTGGATGAAAGGTTTGAGTGTTATTTCCCCGCTTCGAAGAATGAAGACTATGACTGGATCCGCGATCCTTTCAACTCCCGATCATCAGAATCAGCAAAGAAGTTGACAATCAAAGCCCAGGAAGAACTTGCAGAACTGAAAATGGATCGCACTTTGAAATTGAAGTTTGGAGAAATGTCGTCGGACAAGTTTTGGCTGCTTGTGGGACACGAATATCCATCTCTGGCAAACTGCGCGATCAGTGTGCTATTGCCGTTCCCAACATCATACTTGTGTGAGCTTTCTCATCCCTGACATACGTGAACAGCAAGAGAAGGCATCGCCTGTCAGTGGAGTCAGATCTACGCGTTGCGCTCTCTTCAATCTCTCCCTGCATCAAGAGACTGTGCTCTCAACAGCAGCTCACACTCCCACTGAAATGCCTGATAGCTCCATACCGTTATTTTCGTTCTTTGTTTTTCTTATTAACCTAAAAAGTAGGCTTATTTTACGTTTTGAACAAAGCAAAATATATGCACTTTTTTCTATTTTTTTATTACCAATTAACATAATTATTTATTATTATTTTAAGTTAAACATTGATCTGTAAATCTGCATAAATCACACACAGCAACAAATATAGCCTTAGTTCAAACAAGTCAATCAAAATGGTTGACATCTATTTTTTCTTATCATTTGCTGAGTGGTTGAGAATAATGTTTCATTTTAAGAAGTTAATTTATTTCACTTCATATTGATGCCAGTTCATTAAAATACATTATTATAACATATTCATGGTGTCATTTGTAGCTTAAAGGGGGTGGGGGGGGGGGGGGGGTGCCTTGGTTTGAAAAGGTTTGGGAACCACTGAGATAGAGGCTACCAGGCTACAATCATTAGGTAAAGACCACACATAACCACACATAATTTATATTATATTATACATACAATTTCCCCTTTTTTACTATATTTTTATAAAGTGCTCTTATTGTAAATATTGTGTTGTTTTTTATATAGAGCTCTTAAAAACTGTGACATTGTAAATATTGTGTTGGTCTATTGTAAATAGTGTGAACCTGTTATTTTGCACATTTCTGCTGAGCATTGCCACTTTGCATTTCACTGCACACCTCGTGTGTGTATGTGACAATTAAACTTCTTGAATCTTGAATCTTGAATCTTGAATCTAAAGATTCCCATCAGGCTAAAAAGCGGCGTACACTCAAAATAAAACGGTGTGTATACCGAGTTTGCCCTCCGTGCCGTGGACCTGGATCAGCAGAGTCTAGCACACAGGTTGTGTTGGTGGGAGGAGGATGAGGAGGATGAGGAAGACCAACAGCTGCTCACCTTCTCTGATGGCGGTGCATGGCGCTCCCTCCTCGTGCTCCAGCCGGATCTCCTTCAGCGCCACCAGGTTGTCCGTCAACTTGCTGCGTCCTTTAAACACCGTGGCGTAGGTTCCCTGAACGCAACACACAAGGCCGGTTCACACACACACACACACTCGCCTTTACCGCATCAAACTAGACACACTGTGGTGGAGATACGAGGCTTTACTGACCTCTCCCAGCTTGTCCAGCTTGATGTAAGTCTCCAGTTTCCCGAAGCCGATCTCCGACTGACGGAAGGAGAGAGGAAGATCAGTTAATAAGTTAAAGGTCCACAGATTCAACTAAACGGGCTGAAGGCCCATGACTGAGTCTGCGGTGTTGCTGCTGAACCCGCTGACTCGTCACACCAGGACCGGCGCTGTCTGCAGGTTTGATCAAGTTCAATTCAAGACGCCTGAGAGAAGGAAAGGGCGAGATCAGAGTGGACCTGATTCAAGACTTCATTTAACTGGTTTTCAAGGTCGTGAGTTTACATTTATTTACATTGTAAGACTTTGCCAGGACCTGCAGGACGTCATGATGCATTGTGGGTCACGTTTGATTATCTGAAAACATTTGAGCAAAATGCAGCTAAACCTCGACACACAGAGGAACCAGAAACCAGGCAGATGAAATAAAGTTCATTTATTATTATTATTATTATTATTATTATTTATTTTGTTACCGTCCATCCGTTCAAAAGTAAAAGCGTTTCTTTGATGTTTTCATAAGGTGTCAGTAGAACTTCAGTCTGCCACATCATCAATAACGGTGTCTGTATTATGGTCTGTCTGACGGGCCGAAGGCTGCAGACTAATCCAGTCTAGCCCCGCACCGGGCCAGTTGCCATGGTAACCAAGGTACCGAGGGAGTTTGGCAACAGGAATGTGAACGCAGCAGAGCAATAAAGGTAGCGCACACACACACACACACACACACACACTGACCAGCGAGGCTCGGCGGGAGCGCCGGCTGAGCGGCTGGTCGAAGGGCGGGCTGCTCAGCTGGAGCTTCTCCAGGTAGCCGTCGGGGATACGGATGTCAGCAGGCAGGGACAGACGCTTGTTGAGGTCCTGTTGACACACACACACACACACACACACACACACACACACACACACACACACACCTTATTAGTTTTCACAAATAATACTCCCTGTGGTGCCACGGTTCCTCAACATGTATGTAGTCACGGTGCTTAAAGGTGCAATAAATCAGATTTTTCCTGCCCCATAGAACAAAATGACCATAATATATCTGATCTGATCAATACCAATGACCTGCTGCTGAGATTTAAAACTTGAAACCAGCAGCATCTCCAGGACCAGGATCCATCCAGGACCAGGATCCATCAGAGTCTCTGTTCCAGGTCTGATTTCTGCTCCAACTATCTCTTAGGACCGAAACTATCAGGACATTTCTGATCTGAAGTGGATCAACAAGCAGCTGGAACATTCAACACTTCACTGGTTGGAGGAGAAGATCAGCAACACGTTTATAAATCTATATGACCATGTTGCTGAAGAACTGGGTAGCTAGCATGAGCAGCGACCATGTTAGCAGCAAAGACGAGATCAAATCAAAAGAAACGTCTGGATTACCACAAACAAGACGTGCGACTCTAACATGACATTGTCACAGTTCTTTGTAAATGTTCCTCATCCGTTCTTCCAAATCTTCAAGGTTATTCTTCTAAAGTGTCTTATTCAGTAGTTTCAGTCCCACATGTTATTATACAACATCAAGGTCATGATAACACCCAATGGTTAAGGCGTAACATCTTCCACACGTACTGAGTGACAACACGCTGCTACGTGCCGAACATCTATATGTGGTGTGGTGCAGCAAGCAGAAGACAATGTACTGAGTCCACCCACACACACACACACACACACACACACACAGTCTAAAATAACCCGCTCTCATCTCCTCCTACACCCCGACACAGCCATCAGGTCGAGAGTAAAAATAAGAGCGTGCAGAAGCAACCAAGCCTTCATCGGCCAGACCGGCGGGACGGAAACCAACATCCACGCTGCAGGGTTTCACGCCGATGCTCGTTCTCGTTCCCAATTCTTCCGGGTTTTCCGTGACCATCTATGATTTCTGGATGACACCCATGTGAACTTGTGTGCAAGACGCCGTGACAAAAAGGCGTGCCTCCATCTGGCACCACATGTTGAAACACTTCGACTGCACCGGATCTGAGGGACGCCGGAGATCATTCAGCTCCTCGCCGACAACATGACCGCCTCCATTAAGAGACTCGTTACCCTGCAGAAGCACACACCTGCTCATGTAACAGCAGTGTTCAAATGAACCTCTGTGTGTGTGTGTGTGTGTGTGTGTGTGTGTGTGTGTGTGTGTGTGTGTGACAGAGAGGCATCATCATTCAAGGATGTTATCAAGTTGATGTCATTTGCCCTCATCTGCCACCAGGGGGCAGGACGCCTCCAGGCTGAGACGCTGCTTCCCTTCAGATTAAAACTTTATGAAGATGAACATGATTTATTAAGGAAGCAGCGGAGGATGAACCCAACTAACCTCAAGCGTTACCATCTTTATATATGTGTATATATATATATATATATATATACTGTTCCAAATAGTCCCGTGTGAATGTGACTAAGGACTGATAACTTCATCAGAGAACAAGGGAGTTCAAAGTTTCGTTTCTTTCATGTCAGCCTGTGTTTGTGCGTCATGTGATGTCATGTGATGTCATGTGATGTCATGTGATGTCATGTGATGTCATGTGACGTCATGTGTTTTCTCGCTGTGGCGGCAGGTTTTTCATTTCAGCTGTTTTTTAGTCCAAATGTTCTCAAACCAACAAGAAATCTGGAAAACAAACGTTCGCTTCCTTCTGAGGACTGGTGTGTGTGTGTGTGTGTGTGTGTGTGTGTGTGTGTGTGTGTGTGTGTGTGTGTGTGTCTCACCTCCATGGAGATTCGCCGGTGGATTCGGTTCCTCAGACAGACGCCGGTCGGAGACTGAACCTCGTCTGAAGACGTTCCCGACGCCTGATCGCTCTCCCCATCCGAACCCATCTTCAGGTTCTCATGGACGATGTCTGAGGACGCAGAAAAATAGGAAGAGACAGAAATACATAAGAATACACAGGAATACATGGAAATACACAGGAATACATGGAAATTCACAGGAATACATGGAAATTCATGGAAATACACAGGAATACATGGAAATTCATGGAAATACATGGAAATTCATGGAAATACATGGAAATACATGGAAGAAGTGATACTAGAAGTAGTAGTAATATTAATAGTAGTATTAGTAGTGATATTTGTAGGAGTAGTAGTAGTAGTAGTATCTTGTGTTTTAGTGTCCCATGATGTTCTAGATTCTGTTTCAGAGATTTTCCACCGATTCTGGACGAAACTTTAAAATACTTGGAATTGGCAGGAAAACATTCAAAAGATACAAAATATCAAAAATATCGGTATAAATATCGGTATAAATATCGGTATCGTCTTCAAAAATCACTTCGGTCGAACCTTTGATAAAGGGAGCAGTTAGCAACCAGGGAGGGGAGGCCAGGTCTCTCTCTCTCTCTCTCTCTGTCTCTCTCTCTCTCTCTCTCTGTCTCTGTCTCTCTCTCTGTCTCTCTCTCTCTCTCTCTCTCTCTCTGTCTCTCTCTCTGTCTCTCTCTCTGTCTCTCTCTCTGTCTCTCTCTCTCTCTCTCTCTGTCTGTCTCTCTCTCTCTCTCTCTCTCTCTCTCTCTCTCTCTCTCTCTCTCTCTCTCTCTCTCTCTCTCTCTCTGTCTCTCTCTCTCTCTCTGTCTCTCTCTCTGTCTCTCTCTCTCTCAACCTAACCTGTTTCCTCCTGGGCCATAAAACCACCACAGCACAGCGGGGGGTCGCCAGCAAAAAACCACATACCCCCCCAACACACACACACACACACACACACACACGAGTAGCCTGGCTTCCCTCTGTCATCGGTGTGTCGACACCTCCAACCTGCAGTCTGTCATCCACCATGACAGGAAGCAGTTTGTCATCCACCATGACAGGAAGAGAAACTCCGTCTGCAGATCAGATATTTTCACTTTCACTTGTTTCAGCCAGAAAGTCTCGTCTTCACTAGATACCTGCTACTGTACTACTGTACTACTGTACTACTGTATTACTTTATTACTGTACTACTGTATTACTGTATTATTACTGTATTACTGTACGACTGTACTACTGTATTACTGTACTACTGTATTACTTTATTACTGTATTACTGTACTACTATATTAACTGTACTACTGTATTATTACTGTATTACTGTACTACTGTACTACTGTATTACTTTATTACTGTACTACTGTATTATTACTGTATTACTGTACTACTGTACTACTGTACTACTGTATTACTGTACTACTGTACTACTGTATTACTGTACTACTGTACTACTGTATTACTGTATTATTACTGTATTACTGTACTACTGTATTACTGTACTACTGTATTATTACTGTATTATTACTGTATTACTGTACTACTGTATTATTACTGTACTACTGTATTACTGTACTACTTTATTACTGTACTACTGTATTACTGTACTACTGTATTATTACTGTACTACTGTATTACTGTACTACTTTATTACTGTACTACTGTATTACTGTACTACTGTATTACTGTACTACTGTATTATTACTGTATTATTACTGTATTACTGTACTACTGTATTATTACTGTATTACTGTATTATTACTGTATTACTGTACTACTGTATTACTGTATTATTACTGTACTACTGTACTACTGTATTACTTTATTACTGTATTACTGTACTACTGTATTACTGTACTACTGTATTACTGTACTACTGTATTATTACTGTATTACTGTATTATTACTATATTACTGTACTACTGTACTACTGTATTATTACTGTATTACTGTACTACTGTATTACTGTACTACTTTATTATTACTGTACTACTGTATTACTGTATTACTTTATTACTGTATTACTGTACTACTGTATTACTGTACTACTGTATTATTACTGTATTACTGTATTATTACTATATTACTGTACTACTGTATTACTGTACTACTGTATTATTACTGTATTACTGTACTACTGTATTACTGTACTACTTTATTATTACTGTACTACTGTATTACTGTATTACTGTACTATTGTATTATTACTGTATTACTGTATTATTACTGTACTACTGTACTACTGTATTACTGTACTACTGTATTACTTTATTATTACTGTACTACTGTATTACTGTATTACTGTATTACTGTATTACTTTATTACTGTATTACTGTATTACTACTGTATTACTGTATTACTACTGTATTACTGTATTATTACTGTATTACTGTATTATTACTGTACTACTGTATTATTACTGTATTATTACTGTACTACTGTATTACTTTGGGGTGAGGTACTTTTCTTTTTTAAAACCAAAGCATCTTGACTCCGACGTCGGAACGATCCATTCTTCAGCTTCTACGACTCCATCGCTTTCCCCGCCTTCTAGTCCATCTTGTCTCCTCCTCCTCTCTCCTTTCTCTGCTGCACATCCCTCCTTCACCGCCTCCTAACCAACTCCTCTTTCTCCTCCCTCTTGCCAAAAACACTGTCAAGATTTCTTTCTCTTCCTCTGCTACACATCCCTCCTTTACATCTTTCTCTCTTCCTCTCTTCCCATTTCTCTCTTCCCTTACTGCTTCTACTCATCTTACTCCTTCCTATTCCAAAAACCAAATATCTATTTGTTTTCTCTTCCTCTTTCCTTCCTTATTCCTCCTACGTTTTTCTTCCTTTCTCAACTTCCTCTCTCTTTCTCCCTCTTTTCTTCCCTATTGCTCCTTTACCTTCTCACTCCCAAGTTGTCTCCTCTGGCTGCCGAAAACCTCGAATATCCTCGTCTTTCCTTCTACACATCCCTGTTTCCTTCTCTTGCTCCACTTCTTCTTCCTATCCTCGTCTCCCACTCTTCCTCTCTACAAAAGCCTTGCAAATATTTCTTCCTCTTCCCCGTCTTCCTTTCCACCTTGACACGAGACCAAGAGAAATCTATTTCCCTTTCCATTTTCTCTCATTAACTTCCTGTTTCTTCCCCTACCTTTACCTCCTATCCTCATCTCCTTCTCTTTGAAAGTCTCCTAAAGGTCTCTCATCCATTTGTTCTACTCTTTCTTTGCATTTTGCTTCTCCTCCTATCACTCCTCCAAAAACCCAAAAGTCTTTCTTGTCCAAAACATCTCTTCCACTTTCACTTTCATCTCCTCCTGCCCCACTTCTTTCCTCTCGCTGAAAACCTTGCCAAGATTTCTTCCTTTCTTCATCTCCTTCCCCATCATCTCTAAGCATCCTTCCTTTAACTCCTCCCAACTCTCCTTCCTCTCTATATTTGTCCTCCTTTCTGACACGTCAAGCCTCATTACGATCTCTCTCTCTTCATGGTTGTCAGTCTTTCTTACTTCTCTCTATTGTCTTTAGCAGCTTTGCAGAGCGTCCCATATAACTGGCCTGTTTTCAGATCCAAGTCCCTCTATCTAGGCCAGGGTCCCTTTAAGAGGCTACAGGCCCTCAACTGCACCAACTCTCCACAAATATTATCTCAGGGAAGCACCGGTCAGGCTTTCTGGGGCACTAGTCAGGCTTTTCGGGGCACTAGTCAGGCTTTCTGGGGCACTAGTCAGGCTTTCTGGGGCACTAGTCAGGCTTTTCGGGGCACTAGTCAGGCTTTCTGGGGCACTAGTCAGGTTTTTCTGAGGCACTAGTCAAGTTTTCTGGGGCACTAGTCAGATTTTTCTGTGGTACTAGTCAGATTTTTCTGTGGTACTAGTCAGGTTTTCTGAGGCACTAGTCAGGTTTTCTGAGGCACTAGTCAGGCTTTCTGGGGCACTAGTCAGGTTTTTCTGAGGCACTAGTCAAGTTTTCTGGGGCACTAGTCAGGTTTTCTGAGGCACTAGTCAGGTCTTTTGTGGTACTAGTCAGGTTTTCTGTGGTACTAGTCAGGTTTTCTGAGGCACTAGTCAGGTTTTCTGTGGTACTAGTCAGGTTTTTTGTGGTACTAGTCAGGTTTTCTGTGGTACTAGTCAGGTTTTTCGGGGCACTAGTCAGGCTTTCTGGGGCACTAGTCAGGTTTTTCTGGGGCACTAGTCAGGCTTTTCTGGGGCACTAGTCAGGCTTTTCTGGGGCACTAGTCAGGCTTTCTGGGGCACTAGTCAGGCTTTTCTGGGGCACTAGTCAGGCTTTTCTGGGGCACTAGTCAGGTTTTCTGTGGTACTAGTCAGGCTTTCTGGGGCACTAGTCAGGCTTTCTGGGGCACTAGTCAGGTTTTCTGTGGCACTAGTCAGGTTTTTCTGAGGCACTAGTCAGGTTTTCTGTGGTACTAGTCAGGTTTTTCTGAGGCACTAGTCAGGTTTTCTGTGGCACTAGTCAGGTTTTTTGGTCTGATCACGTTTCTTGGGGCCGATTCTGATCACCGATTACCAATTTTATAACCGATTCCTGATTGGCTGATCACTGATCTGAATGGCGACTGAAATGGACTTTCTAACATTGACATCCTGTAACAGTAAGTAAAACTAGTTAGCACTGTGATTAATTACACTGTGATTAATGGTTGTTCTTATGGCTGCCAAACAGAGTTATTACATGTTAGTGTGAAAAGGGTTTCATTGAGCCGTCGGCCCAAAACATTCAGCAGTTTCTAATCATTTGGCTACGAAGTTGATCAAGGAATACACTCATGTAGCTGTCAATATTTATTAACAGCTGAAACCCGTAAAACAATTTGAGTGTTCTCCAATTATAACGTATATATTTATTCACTCTTTATGAATCCATGGAGACCAAACTTCAGGATGATAACCTCTAATTGTGAAAAAAGCTGATTGCTGCGTTGATGAATCAGCTGCGTCGGATCCCACATCCAGCCGTCACCCTTGGGTGTCAGCAGCCCCGCTGGGGGAGAACAGGGAAGCTGCCTCATGTAAATGACACCCAACAGGAACAGAGAGGTAAAGACGGGTGAGATGTGTCACTCTGACAGGAGTGTTGGCGAACGTGAGGAAGGACGATGGAAATCTCAGGGCTGTGACACACTTCCTGTTTGTTCCTAGTCCCATCTGCTCTCCCACTGCTCATTTCCTTCTGTGTGTGTGTGTGTGTGTGTGTGTGTGTGTCTCACCCAGACGGCTGCCGTTGCGTGGCATGGCCATAAAGGACCCCAGGGTGCCGCCGATGACGCTGTGTGGCCGGCGGAGGGGGGGCTTCTTGAAGGAGCCGGTGTACTGGTGCAGGAAGGAGTGCATGCTGTGGGAGGAGGGGGGGCGGCCGTTCCTCACGATGGGCTCTGAAACACAACGGCAACAACGCTTCAGTCAGGCTGCGGCACACCGTGGCGGCGGCGGCGGCAGATCAGCTGTTCGGCTACCCTATGAGTTTGGTAACTTCCTCTGTTTCCTCCTCCGCAGGATGACGGGTCGCCTTCTGATCGCTGTAAACCTTTGTTGGAAGGTTAGTAATCGAACCGTTTCTTATACAGATGAGAAAAAGAAATAAAGACATAAAATAAACAAAAATAAATATGAAGTAAATATAAAAATATAAAAACATTTGGCAGAGCGTTGTAGCTCAGACAAATAATAATAATAATAACAATAATAAAATAAATAGTAAAATAAATTGACATTAAATCAATCAGACTTGAGATGAATGGATGGATGACATCCCCTCTCTACTTCCTCTTTACTTTTCTTTTCCTCACATTCGGAATATTTTCGGGCCACGATGCTTCTGACCTTTGACCTCCTTGCTGCTGGTCGCTTATTCTACTGTTGAACGTCCGCTAAACGCCAAGAACAGAAAAAGTGAAGTGATGGATGGATGTGTGTGCCCATTTATTCTGGCAGCTGTCAATCAAAAGTAGCAGCCAATCATTTTCACAGCATGTGTCCGTCAAACGAGATGATCTTCCAGGAGACGCTGAATCAGAGTTATATAACCTAGGAGAGTGTGTGTGTGTGTGTGTGTGTGTGTGTGTGTGTGTGTGTGCTGGTCACTCCATTTAGCCATTTACATTTCAGCCATTGACACACACTGACCGTTATCCTTGGCGCCGCCGTCCTCGATGGTCATCTGCTCGGCCAGCTCAGACAGCGATTCGTCGATGGTTTGACTGGAGCGCAGCGTCAACGACAGACGCCTCTTAATCCTCTTCATCTTCTCCATGGCAGGGCAGCTCACGGCCTGCAGGACACACACACACACACACACACACACACACACACAGGTCAGCATAAACAGACTAAATAGATAAATAGATTAGCAGCAATGGACCAATACACACACACCTACAGTCACTAGGCGGCAATAAACTAATACACCCATAAAACACACAGAACCAGACTCTCTCTCACACACACACACACACACACTCAATTTGTAGCAGCGATATTTGTTTTAACTTCTTCCTCACTGCTGGAACCTGGCGGCAGGCCTACCAGAAGAGGATGGAGCTCGTACAATCAACCAACAGGGGGCGCCGCAAAAAAAGAACCCCAGGACAATACAGATGTCCTTTTGTATTCACATTTGGCTAACTGCTTACTGATTGGTCGAGAGGGTGACGGCATTACTCATGAGGGATGACATGTTTAGAGGTTCCAGACCAGTGTGTGTGTGTGTGTGTGTGTGTGTGTGATGACGCAGCAGTCATCCAGGTCACAGGAAACACCTTGCTCGATCGCCCTTAGTCCAGTTTCCCTGCTCATTGTGTTGCCGCGGTAACCCCCCAACACACACACACACGCTGCTGGCCTGCATGCGGAGCAGGAAGGGGTGTGTTGGGTAAGTGGAGGAAATGCAGGGAGGAAGCATCAGCAGAAAGGCCCCGCCCATCCCGGCTGACCCACTACTGAAAACAAGCGAACCCCTTCCCTCGATCTACCATCTCTCTCTCTCTCCAAGGTCATTAGCTCCATGCATACCCACAAGACACCATCTGTCTGTCTGGCCACACACACACACACACACACACACACACACACACACACACACACACACACACACACACACACACACACACACACCCCATTCCTCATTGGTGACGTTGCGCAGCGTCGCATTCCCTCAAATCGTTTAATCAA
>JAXDDX010000215.1:440000-465000 GCA_034670405.1 Hoplostethus atlanticus
GGCCCTCGAGAACAGGTGTTGAGTCCCCAAGGTGCAGTAGGGCCCTGTGTGTGTGTGTGTGTGTGTGTGTGTGTGTGTGTGTGTGTGTGTGTGTGTGTGTGTGTCATCCCAGCTACCTAAAGTAAAACTTCTGTTTTAGATTCATTTAAGATGCTGCGATTTCCGTTTGTGTTTTTAGAAACTGATTTAAATGAATGAATGTCAATAAAAACGCAGCCAAAATATATCCTACTTAATCCTAACACACACACACAACGGGAAAAAACACCAATAAATAAGTGATCAGCAGCTAAGTCCATCATTATTTGATTAGTGGAAGAAATAATAGTTATTAATCAACCTGCAGTGTTTTTTTACATTTCTACATTTTAGGCATTAAACTCTTATTCAGGGCAATTTAATAAAAATAATGAAATTGATTTGTTAAGCACTTTTCAACACAGTTACAAAGTGCTTAACAAAATAAGAAAAATAAAGTCTACAAAGCAAAATGGTTCAAATAAAACAATAAAACTGGAGAAAATAAACAGAGATTCATAAAAGGCCTTTTCATGAACGTGGTTTTACTGGTTCACCTTGACAGGAGACCCGGCGACCTCTCGGGTTACGGTCCAAGCTCCGCCTCCCCCGGCTCCGCCTCCCCCGGCTGCACTAGCTTTACTTCCTAGTGTCTTTTCTTACTCTCCACTACTATCGTCCTCTACCCGCCTGCCGCCGACAGCCAGAGGCTTCATCGTTGCTCCGTTATCTTCAAAGGTCCACAGAAAACCAGTCGGTCACTAACCAGGACCGAACTGCTGCAGGGTAACTCATTTCTACTGAGTTCTATTGGGTTCTACTAACGGTTGAGCCGCTCACTGTATTAGCGCCGTTAAGCATCTCATTCATCATTATCTAAAAGGTCAAATTGATCAGTATCGCCGGGTACGTTTACATGCACGCTAATAATCTGATCTGATTAGACTCCAACCAGGGTTAGACTGATATCGGGCCGATACATTGATCAGTCATGCCGTCCACCTCCGACATGACCACAGATACAGAGCAACAGTCTGGATGGGTTTGATTTCCTTTGCACTTTTTATGTATTTAATTGTTAAAGATGTTTTTTTGCACATTAAATCTCCCAGAGTCTCCTCCCCCCTACAGAACCTCAGAGGTATGACCTTTGATTTCTTTTGATAATGAAAGAGGGTTTATGCACATGAAATCTCCAGAATTCTCTTACATCCCTCAAACCTTAGCAGGTCATGACACGAAAGATTTCTGAGAACACAGAGAGACTGGGGCGAGCATGAGAGCGATAGCCGTCCACGGCAACATCAACCAACTCATTGAAACGAACGGTGTGTGGGGGTTAGTGTGTGTAGTTAGGTGTGAGTGAGTGGGTTTCTTATCCTAGTAAACCATTGGAGTTTGCTATATAAAGCGTCTCTGAAGCTAGTCAGTTCAAGACAAATGAACATGTGCCCTGCACTGGGCTTCACCCAGCACCGACCATTGTTGTGAGGATAGTGTGTGTGTTTACCTATTCTTTATTAGGTAGAGAAAATTTAGAAGTGTGTGTGTTTGTTTAGTGTATAAATATTTGATCGTATCATTCACAGAAAGGTGAGAAAGGCACACGTCGCCAGTGATGGATTCGACCATAGAACATGATTGATGCAATAGAGCTGAATCTACTATTCTTAATACGGTTGAGTGATGGTGTGTGTGTGTGTGTGTGTGTGTGTGTGTGTGATATTATATCTCGTGAAGCTGTAGAAGAATCCCTCCATGTGCTCTAAATCACCATGATGAGTATTAGGAGCTAATCTACCTATTAATACTACCTGAGATGTGGGACGTGTTGGGTGTGTGTGGGGGTGATATGGAGTTGAGAGAGAACAAGGCTGTGTGAGAATTCTTCAAAACCACCAGTATCTGAGATTAATCCATCTCACACAAACCAACCCCCACACTCAACATATGACGTTTACCTCAGGGCAAACGGAATGGGTGAGAGAAAAATAAACAAGACAACAAGATCTAGTTTCGTTCACACACACTAGAGTATCCTTCACACACACACACAAACTCACACACACACACACACACTAGAGTATCCTTCACACACACACACACACACACAAGATCCTTCACACACACACACACACACACTAGAGTATCCTTCACACACACACACACACACACACACACACACACACACACACACACTAGAGTATCCTTCACACACACATTAACCATCATTCCTCTGCTAGATAATCCAAGCATGTTTTTCAGTGTGGGGTTGAACTGCTGTTGAAATGAAGGCGACCTCACCTCGGTGTCGGAGCAACACAAACATTTAGAAAACTGGACGCAACTTTCTGATTTTCGATGCGTTGTTGTTTTATGGTGTCGGGAGAAAAAACCTCCTACGAGACCAAACATCCACTGACACCCAAACGCATTCATACAAGCTGACATCACACACACAACAATAGGCTTGTTTTACTGTACAAAGAGAGACACACACACACACACACACACACACACACACACACACACACACACACACACACACACACACACACACACACACACACACACACACACACCTTCCTGCTACTATTATAAAAGTTAATTTAGGACACACTTTAAAACACTTCTATCAGCCCACTGATGCTCTGTGTGTGTGTGTGTGTGTGTGTGTGTGTGTGTGTGTGTGTGTGTGTGTGTGAACCTCCAGCCTATTTAAACAGCACTACAGCAGAGAGAGAGTGAGAGAGAGACACAGACAGTGAACACACACTGAGCCCACCCCTCTTCTACATTCCATGCATGGTTGACATACCTCCCATCATCAGCGTGCCTGTGTTCATATGATTGGCTTTGTGAGTGAGTGTGTGTGTGTGTGTGTGTGTGTGTGTGTGTGTGTGTGTGTGTGTGTGTGTGTGTGTGTATGTGTGTGTGTGTGTGTGTCAGATAGTGCAGGTCTGTAAAAATGCATCGGTCAGTCAAATTTCCAACCTGAGGCTCCCAAAGGGGCTGATGAACACACACACACACACACACACACACACACACACACACACACACACACACACACACACACACACACACACACTTCTACCCACAGAAGACAATATAATTATTATAGATTTTTTTTAAATCAAATCATTTATAAATTCAGTCATTTATTGATTGATTGATTGATTGATTAAAGACAGACTCGTGTAATTACCACTATATTAACTTCAATATTTATTGCCTCTTCGTTGGTTTTAGTTCTCGTTTAATAAATCAATTAGAATGAATCGGTGAGCTGGTTGTGATTGGTGGGTTGGTGATGACACCATAAAGCCTCCATAGTGACCTACACTGTGATGTCACAATGGACCGTCAGCCCAGCTCAACTCGTCACGTTTCCCTCAAACAGAAACTGTAGTTGTGTCGACGGCGTCCGTCCTGAAACCAGCCGGTCTCCAAACTGACCCTGTGTGTGTGTGTGTGTGTGTGTGTGTGTGTGTGTGTGTGTGTGTGTGTGTGTGTGTGTGTGTGTGCACTCGCTCCACACCCAGGCTTCACTAATTATACTCATTATGAAGCCCTAGAATTAGCTAGGTGCTAAAAAAAACCACATAATTACTAGCTAACCGGTCATACCATCCCCCGCTCCCACCAGCAGCAGGCCGGTTACGGTTGGTCGGTACGGTTAGATGGTTACTGAGCTGGTTAGATGGTTACTGAGTTGGTTAGATGGTTACTGAGCTGGTTAGATGGTTACTGAGTTGGTTAGATGGTTACTGAGCTGGTTAGATGGTTACTGAGCTGGTTAGATGGTTACTTAGTTGGTTAGATGGTTACTGAGCTGGTTAGATGGTTACTTAGTTGGTTAGATGGTTACTGAGTTGGTTAGATGGATATTTAGTTGGTTAGATGGTTACTGAGCTGGTTAGATGGTTACTTAGTTGGTTAGATGGTTACTGAGCTGGTTAGATGGTTACTGAGTTGGTTAGATGGTTATTGAGTTGGTTAGATGGTTACTGAGTTGGTTAGATGGTTACTGAGCTGGTTAGATGGTTATTTAGTTGGTTAGATGGTTACTGAGCTGGTTAGATGGTTACTGAGTTGGTTAGATGGTTATTTAGTTGGTTAGATGGTTACTGAGTTGGTTAGATGGTTACTGAGCTGGTTAGATGGTTATTTTGTTGGTTAGATGGTTACTGAGTTGGTTAGATGGTTATTTAGCTGGTTACTTAGTTGGTTAGATGGTTATTTAGTTGGTTAGATGGTTACTGAGCTGGTTAGATGGTTATTTAGTTGGTTAGATGGTTACTGAGTTGGTTAGATGGTTATTTAGTTGGTTACTTAGTTGGTTATTCTGTTTTTCTCCCCCGTTTTCACTCTGTTCAACTCGTCTTCCTGTTCGTCAGGTTAATTCATAAATGAGACGTTCCTCACCAACGAAGAAGAGAGGGAGTTAACAGAGATTATGTCCCTCTTGTATGGACAGAAACAGCCCAGATAGACACGTATGGGCAGAAATACACACACACACACACACACACACACACACACACACACACACACACTCGCGGGAAAAACACGTGCACTGAGAAACACAGACATACAGACACGTGCACAAACATACACACACGCACACAAAGAAAACAGAAGCACATGCGCACACATACACACAAGCATGCATGCAAACATGGACGTTCACACATGTAGAAAGATGCACACCGGAACACATGCACTGATGTACGGACACACACACGCATATACACACACACGTAACACACACGCACGCACAGGGAGCACTGATCAATGAGACATTTCAAAAGTCAGTTACATAAACCAGAGAGAGAGAGAGAGAGAGAGAGAGAGAGAGAGAGAGAGAGAGAGAGAGAGATTCTGCCCTGGTTGTCAATGGCAACAGTGTTTTAGAAGCTGATCATGGGCTGTCAGATCTGATGCAATGCACTGTGGGATATTTTGACCCTCATGTTTTTAATTCTGTCTTTTTCTATTTAAATTTTGAAGACACTTGCTCTATTTTCTTACTGTGTACTCTTACTGTCTTGTTTTTATTTGCGTTTGTTTTTAATGTTTTATATGTGAAATTATTTGTATGCTGCCTTCTTGGCCAGGGCCCACTTGAAAAAGAGATGGAAATCTCAATGTGATTACCCTGGTTAAATAAAAGGATAAATAAAATAATTTAAAAAAATGTTTGGTCTGCACACACATGATCACCGCCACAGTCCTGGGATCTACTAGATCACTACCTTAAAACATGACGACTTCAGACATTCAAGACTTTTCAACGCCAGAGAGGCTGAAATATAACATCAGACTGGTTCTGCTATCGAAATAAACAGGACAAAGAAAACAAGAGCAGTAGGAAGAGCAGTTGTTCTCGTGGCTTATTTGGCATCACCAAAATCTAACCCGGCCAAACCAACCCAACTAAAAAGGAGGAAACGCTGCAGAGTTCAGATAAACCGATCTGAGCGCTGGCTGTGAACGCACCCTGAGAGGAACTCGGGCCACTCTGATCACATCCAGCACCTTTATCCTGAACACACCACCCAGACCCACTTCCTGTCCGTCCGCTGACCAACACAACACGCTGTAGAGGACAGACAGACAGGCGGAGAGGCAGACAGGTGGACAGACAGACAGGTGGAGAGGCAGGCAGGAGGCGAGGGTGAGACCGAGACCGATACAAATACTTTGTGCTGCTATTCAATATCTTTAAATGTTATCGTTTACATCCAAGTATTTTTTGCAGATTATGAGGCTTCAAATTAGAAAAACTCAATAGAAACGACTTTTTTTTTTCTATTAGTACAATTTTTCACACTCGCTTATTTCAAAAGTTCCTCTAAAGCTGCAGCAGGTAAAAACACAGAATAAGCACCCTGTTGACACGGTGGGTGTTTCGTTTTGAAGCAGCAATCCAACACATTTTCTACCGCTTCAGGTATACACTTCTGATCAAAGGCCGCTCCACTTTTCTCTCCCAGAATGCACTGCTCCCACAAATCCCCTACGGCAGCCCACGGGGGACGTCAGTCGCATTCAAACGGGAATGTTTCTTCCACAAATAAAATGTGAACGGGGTGAAGTTCTCCTGATTACTGGCGGCGGTTTTTGCCCCCCTGATTTTTTATTTCCGGGATATTTTATGGACTTTGAACGCCCCATTAGTTTGACCCTGACGTCAGCTCCCATGTTGCTGCTTCATGGGTCCTAATACACAGTGATCAATATAAATATATGGTGTGTGTGTGTGGGGGGGGGGTGTCTCTATGTGGGTCAATAGAGCCGCAAGCGACTGGGAGAGAGCTAGCCTGAACAACACACACACACACACACAAAGTGGCCCATCTTTCCACATCAAGGACAGTGGAAGGAGATCCAGGTCTTATCGCAGCACAGATCTAAAGCAACCTGGATTGACTGCAGATCTGCTGAAATGAAACCTGGTTTGTTTTAATCGTTCAGCATTTCGGTTTTCAGCATTTTACTTAATAATAAAACACTGAGCGTCGCTGATTTCATTATTTGCAATCATAAGAAGGATTTAAGAAATGTAAACGCACTTAAACTCACTTTCCTCTCCTTTCTATTAGAGGACCAGAGCTTACCCACCTTCATACAGCAGGGAGAGGTCACTAGGGTGAGCAGCATCAGACCGGTGTCATTTATAAGACGGTACGGTCCTTTAAAGGGGGGAAAGCTTAACTCAATGCTTTTCTGAAAGTATACCTGTCATAGTTTACCCACCTTTTCATTTACCACTTTAACACTGGCTATCATGGCTTATGCCACAGGACTGGAGGACAGCCATGCTCAGACATATGATCCATCTCTGACGCAGAATCAATATAATCCTTTAGTTCTGAGTGTGGTGGAGAAGTCTCACATTATCAATAAGATATAGATTATTGGGAGAATCCTGTGATAGGTGTGTGGTAGTAATAGTTGTTTATAGTGACCGTATGGTACTTTATTATAGTATCACTACAATATTCCTATAGGAACTCATAGTCGACATGTGTTTAGTCTCCTATGGTATTCCTATAGGGACTGTGATGTTTCACCTGGGGTAAAATCGGTCCTGAATACAGACGCACGTTTTGTCAACAAGCCCAACACATTTTCACACAGGACAATGAAATGACAAGCCTCCGGTTCAAATACAAGCGAGGCAAAACGCAGAACAGACAGAATCATGGAGGGGAAACCTGCCGTGAGACATGCTAACTAGTAACTGGGACTGTTATTTTTCAACTGCCGTTTCCTCTGTTGTCATTTTCACACCAACCTTACGGTGCTGCGATACGGACAGGCGTCGTCCCGGTCGGCTGGACACAGTGTAACGCCACGGGGTCCATTATCGGACGCCGTGTACCCGAGAAAACATTCGAGCAAAATTACCTGAAAAGGATGAATCCGCCGTTTCAAGCCGACTTTCCACCGCTGCCAGGCCGGATGCCCTCCTCCGCTGTATCCACCCACTTAGTAAAAACAACGTCTCTGTCGGGTTGGTTTCCAAACGCTCCGAGAGAAAAATATCCTCGAAAATACACAAAAAAAGACGATTGAAAACGGGCGGCTCGAATCAAAAAACGCCAAACGTCGCTTCTGTGGTGGAGGAAGCAGTTTGAGGAGGCTGGGAGAGGATCTGGTGTCGACAGATGAGACGGGAGGGGTGCAAGCTAGCCAGTGTCATTTACACAGAGTAGGCAATAGCAGAACTTCCGGTGGCGACTTTCAAAATAATAGGTTTCTTGACGCGTACGTGATGTTTCCGGTTAAAACTTTCAGAATAAAACATTTCTCGACCCACACATGATGCATCCGGTTAGAAGCGCTAAAATAAAACTCTTATTGATATACGGGAGATACGGGGTGACAAATGATGGTTTATTTTGACAATACGGTTACTGTACGTCCGGTCACATGCTGGCTAACTCTGGCTCGCTTGACGCAGGTCACGGAGAGAGGAGGAAATTGAACCGTAGAAACCCAACACGAGGGCCCTTGGGTTCAATTATTGGTTGTGTAGCGCCTCCTGCTGGAGTAAAGCGGGGATGTGCTGCCTTTATAACGTTTCATACAAAATATTGAAATATTGTAATGATTATAACTGCAACTTCTAAATAAAGATACACAAATTAAAATCGTTCAAATAAAGAGTATTTATATCTTAATGAAAAATCCCTATAATATTCCCATAATATTCCTATAGTGTCTGTGCTACTCAATAGTGTCCAATCCAATCCAATCCAACTTTATTTATAAAGCACATTTAAAACAACACAGTTGACCAAAGTGCTGTACAATCAATCAATCGTAAAAACTTAAAAACACAATAAAACACAAGGACCAGTTTAAGAGACAGAATGACAGTAATATAAAAGCAACAAGACCAAACAAAAAGAAAAATGCAACTCTCATACTGAGTTAAAAGCCAAGGAGTACAAATGTGTTTTGAGGCGAGATTTAAAAACAGACAATGTAGGAACCAGCCTAGCATGTAGAGGCAGCTCGTTCCAGAGTTTGGGGGCTACAACTGAGCTTAAGCTTTGCCTTAGGTACAACCAGGAGCAGCTGATCAGCGGACCTGAGTGACCTTAATGGAACATATCGCTGTAGAACATCAGAGAGATAAGGTGGAGCTAGCCCATTTAATGACTTGTAAGCAAACAATAAAATCTTAAAATGAATCCTAAAACGTACAGGGAGCCAGTGGAGGAGGCCAGTACGGGGGAAATGTGCTCTCGCTTGCGCGTTCCTGTTAAAAGACGAGCTGCAGCATTCTGAGAGAGAGGCCTGGCTAACACCAACACACAGGGCATTGCAGTAGTCAGGTCGGGTCGTGATAAAAGCATGTATAACCCTTTCAAAATCGCCAAACGATAAAAAAGACTTGACCTTCGATAAGAGCCTCAGCTGGAAAAAGCTAGATTTTACCACAGAATTTATCTGTTTGTCCAATTTAAAATCACAGTCCATTATCACACCCAGATTTTTTACAGTGGGTTTTACGTATGATTCCAGGGAACCCAGGTCCATATGAAAAGCGTCACAGGCACTACTGGGTCCAAACATCAGGATTTCAGTTTTACTGTCATTAAAATTTAAAAAGTTTAAGGCCATCCAAGCTTTGATGTCCTTGAGACAGTCCATCAAAGGTTTTAAAGAGTTAGCATCTTTCCGTTTTAAAGGCAAGTAAATCTGTGTATCATCTGCGTAACAGCGGAACGAGATGCCATGCTTTCTAAGAATAGACCCTAATAGTGTGTTCATAGTGTCACTTACCTCCTAAGGTGTACAATATGTTTACAATATGTTTACAATATTTTGTGATATGTGTATACTATCTTCCATAATCTTATTATAGGACTACTATAGCTCTTTTTCATAAGGCAAGACACGTACACACGTTACATCTGTGAATCCAGAATAACTTTGAAGACGTTATAGGGCAGAAACACGACTGTGTGAGAGTTAAGGTTACTAACCTGGGATTTAAACTGCCCTTTAAATAATTAACCAGAGGAAAGAAATGAGGGAATCTGTTTCCGGTGTGGTTGATCCAGTGTGAATGTTTGCACGGGCAGGTCGCTGTCTACTGGAAACACCGGGAGACGACGGAGCAAACCTTCACCTTCAATCCGGGAACATGTCTCGAGCTGGGAACAGGCTGAGCGTGCTCTCCGGTCACCTGGACCGGACCTCCGGTTCGGTTGTATCCTCGTTATTATCTGTGTAATCTCTCCGGGTTATTCCCGGGTACAGGGCGGATAGTCTGACCGGACCCTGGCGCACCGAGCGGCGGCGCAGCCAGGCAGGCCAGGCCGGGGTCAGGGTCTGTGAAGCAGGCCCTGCAGGGTGTGTGGAGATATAAACATTATATATACATATTGATATTTAGAGGTTGTTTTGTGAATGGGTTACCTAGTGGATTTCTCACTTTCTGTCTGTAAGGACCGGATTCCTTACGGTCGGTGCCGTTTGATGTTTGTGTCGCGTTAAAGTGTTAAAATGTTAAAAGTCCTACACAATAACCGACATCGTAAATTACTCTGCATGCGTTTCAAACAAGGTGTAAAGCTGAGTTACTTTGCAGCGAAGTAACGACCCAGTGTCAGTGACAGAACGTGACCTCTGACCTCCAGTACGTCATCAGACGGAAACGCAACATGATGTTTTCAGAAACTCGATTTATTCTTTTCTTTTTCTTATTCTGAAACTATTGAAATGCAAATAATAAGGTGAATAAAGTGAGTTTAGGTTCACGTCCATGTGTTAAACTAAACTAGTTGAACCGGGTTTAACTAGCACATCTCTGGTGATGGTTCATGTAAGTGTAGATTGTTTTCCTCCTTGACTGATTTCACCCAGAAAGCCTCACCTACTTCTGGCCAGAACGTCAGCTACTGTCACCCAGGGGTGCTCAGGTAGGACGACTGCTGGGTTTCATGTAACTGTTATTTTAATTTGTTTAACTTTGTAATCTGTTTTGATACTGTTATTTAAATAAAGGTATTCTATTTCTATCTATTTCATCAGTTGGTCACAGGCTGTAGCCAGTGTTACACCAGCCATGGTTTCCATTCACCTTTGACACGGTTCACCTATGTTGCCTTCATGTGCGACTCGTAATCTCTTGCTTCCCTGTTCTCCAGTTGTATTAACAGCTTCTGCTGCATTCAAGTGCATTTAGTTAGATATAAAACCGTAACGGAACCTGTCCTGAGGTAGATGTTTGGGGGGTGATGTTTTATTTTAGCAGTCAAGCGGAGCAGAGCTAGTTTGTGCTCAACAGACTAATTAAAATGATAATTTAGTAGCCCAAAGTATATCGTATATCCAAGAGGAAAACGTCTTATCTACAGAGAACGGCAAACAATAACATCTAATAAATACATTTGATCACTATACTCCCCACCCACTTCAACTCTGGTATCATAGAAAACTCTCACTCTCCCAATCACATTTACCACCACTTTGTTTGGGTGATCCTCAACTCATAATTGCGATATTTCCATTGGCATTTGAAGGCAGCATGTGTCCACAGGGCATCTCAGACAGACTAACGTTGCCTTCATGTCCTGTTGGAAGAAGGTTCAAAGGTTTATTTGTCCCATACACAGTTATAGTGATACAAAAGTGCAGTGAAGTGTGCGGTGGTATACTCAATCACTATGCTGAGAGTTGGAAAGGAAAAGGGGCTAAAACTAGGAGATATACTAAAAACTACTACAAGTTTTATTTTATTTAACAATAAAATAAATATAAAGACAATATGGCAATATAAAAAACAAGCAGTAGAAAGTCAGGTGTGTATGTGCATGTGCAAGTTGTGCAACAGTACAAGAGTCCTTGTTGGTTGGTTGTGAGTTGAGTGTCCTGATGTCCTGAGGGTAGCCTGACCTCAGCAGTCTGATGGGTACCGGGATGGGTAGTGTCCTTCATGATCCTGCTGGTCCTGGTCCTGCTGGTCCTGGTGTGGATGTCCTGCAGGGTGGGGAGTGTTGTCCCGGTGGTCCGCTCGGCTGACCGGACCACCCTCTGCAGGGCTTTGCGGTCCTGAGAGGAGCAGTTGCCGACAGGATGCTCTCTCTGGCCCCAGAGTAGAAGGTGTTCTGGATCTGAGAGGAGAGCTTGACCTTCCTCAGCTGTCTGAGGTGGTGAAGGCGTTGTCTCTTCTTGACCACGGCGTCGGTGTGTGATGTCCATGACAGGTCCTCAGTGATGTGCACACCAAGATGCTTGAGGCTGCTCATCCTCTCCACTGGGGCCCCGTTGATCCTGAGGGGGGGTGAAGGTCTTCTGCTGCTTCCTCCTGAAGTCCACAACCAGCTCTTTGGTCTTGCAGAGGTTCAGGGCGAGTCTGTTAGCCTGGCACCACAGTGACAGGTCCTCCACCTCGTCCAGGTAGGCCTGCTCATCGCTGTTAGTGATCAGGCCTACCGCCACCGTGTCGTCAGCAAACGTCACGATGGTGTTGGAGCAGTGAGTGGAGGGAGCACAGCAGGGGGCTCAGCACGTCTTAACTTGTTGAATTTAAAATCAACCTTAAACATCTTTCCGCTTCGTCCACCATGACGTGACTGCAACTTATGAGCAGAGGGAAGCAAAATGGCGTCCAGGAAACGTGAAAATCAGTGGAAACATTGTAAACACAAGAGGCCACGTCTGTTAATGGTTACGGTCTGTGGACCCAAACAACCGACCACGACAGCAGCAGTTCACTGACTGGTTCCTCCTCTGTGTTCATGAGTCAAATCAGCTGCTGTGGTGTTCGGTCACGACGCGGCATGGTTGAATCCGCTGGACCGAACCACTCTGTGACTCCACTGTGGTTTATTTCCAGGTACACTAGTGAGAAGGACCAGCTGACCCCAGACCAGCGACTCTTCTACGAGCAAAACGGCTTCATCCTCATCAGGAAGCTGGTGTCTGAGGAGGACGTCGACAGGTTCAGGTGACCGAAACAGAAAGGAGAAATCACTGGAATGTTTTTCCTGATTATAAAAGCATATGAATATCACAGACACACGATAAGTCTCTTTAGGGATATTGTAGGAATATTGTAGGAATATTATAGAAATAATATTGTAGGAATATTATAGAAATATTGTAGGAATATTATAGGAATATTATAGAAATAATATTGTAGGAATATTATAGAAATATTGTAGGAATATTATAGAAATAATATTGTAGGAATATTATAGGAATATTATAGAAATAATATTGTAGGAATATTGTAGTAATATTATAGAAATATTGTAGGAATATTATAGAAATAATATTGTAGGAATATTATAGGAATATTATAGAAATAATATTGTAGGAATATTGTAGTAATATTATAGAAATATTGTAGTAATATTATAGAAATAATGTAGGAATATTATAGGAATATTGTAGGAATATTACAGGAATAATATTGTAGGAATATTATAAAAATATTGTAGGAATATTATAGGAATATTATAGAAATAATATTGTAGGAATATTATAGGAATATTGTAGGAATATTATAGGAATAATATTGTAGTAATATTATAGAAATAATGTAGGAATATTATAGGAATATTGTAGGAATATTATAGAAATAATATTATAGGAATATTATAGAAATAATATTGTAGGAATATTGTAGGAATATTATAGAAATATTATTGTAGGAATATTATAGAAATATTGTAGGAATATTATAGAAATAATATTGTAGGAATATTATAGGAATAATATTGTAGGAATATTATAGAAATATTATAGGAATATTATAGGAATATTATAGAAATAATATTGTAGGAATATTATAGAAATATTGTAGGAATATTATAGGAATATTATAGGAATAATATTGTAGGAATATTATAGGAATATTATAGAAATAATATTGTAGGAATATTATAGTGATTCTTTGGAGATAAAATTACATGTAAGACATTTTACACCTTTTTCGGACCTACAATGTTTTCAGATGTTTTAAGGATACCCTGTGATCTGAACGTGTGTGTGTGTGTGTGTGTGTGTGTGTGTGTGTGTGTGTGTGTGTGTGTGTGTGTGTGTGTGTGTGTGTGTGTCTCTCTCTCCAGGACAGCGTTTGAGCGGGTCTGCCGGCGGGAGGTGCAGGTTCCCGGTCTGATCATCATGAGAGACGTCGTGATCGCCAAGTCGGAGTTTGTCGCGGATCAGAAGGCCGTCTCCAAACTCCAGGACTTCCAGGAAGATCCCGAACTGTTCCGGTACTGCACCCTGCCGCAGGTCCGGCATGCACGCACACACACACACACACACACACACAGACTCGTGATGGAATAACTACCCTGATCGGTCCCTTCCTCTCTCAGATCCTGAAGTATGTGGAGTGTTTCACCGGACCGAACATCATGGCCATGCACACCATGCTGATCAACAAACCTCCCGATGCAGGTACCATATCACCGCCTTTTACCACTGAAACTAAAAACACTGACAAGATGCAACATGTGTTGTTGTTCTGACTGGACAGGATACTTCTATCACACCGAAGATTAAAGGATTACATCAAGTGATGAGAAATAGACACCAAAACCATGCACGTGTCCCCGGTAGATCGTTGGCTCTGGTGCTCCATGCTAGCACTTTAGCATCCACTATGTTGAGTGATCGTAGGCTCCATGCTAGCACTTTAGCATCCACTATGTTGAGTGATAGTAGGCTCCATGCTAACACTTTAGCATACACTATGTTGAATGATAGTAGGCTCCATGCTAGCATTTTAGCATACACTATGTTGAGTGATTGTAGGCTCCATGCTAACACTTTAGCATACACTATGTTGAGTGATAGTAGGCTCCATGCTACCACTTTAGCATACACTGTTGAGTGATAGTAGGCTTCATGCTAACACTTTAGCATACACTATGTTGAGTGATCGTAGGCTCCATGCTAACACTTTAGCATACACTATGTTGAGTGATAGTAGGCTTCATGCTAGCACTTTAGCATACACTATGTTGAATGATAGTAGGCTTCATGCTAGCACTTTAGCATACACTATGTTGAGTGATAGTAGGCTCCATGCTAACACTTTAGCATACACTATGTTGAGTGATCGTAGGCTCCATGCTAACACTTTAGCATACACTATGTTGAGTGATAGTAGGCTCCATGCTAACACTTTAGCGTACACTAATTGAGTGATAGTAGGCCCCATGCTAACACTTTAGCATACGCTATGTTGAGTTATAGTAGGCTCCATGCTTACACTTTTATAAAATCACTCAACATAGTGTATGCTAAAGTGCTAGCATGGAGCACCGGTTAAATCTTGGTGTGTTCCTTTAATAGCGTCCACAGCTAGCCAGAGCACATGTGTTATTACGGGATGTGGCGTTTGGGTGTCCCTCAGGTAAGAAGACGTCTCGCCACCCCATGCACCAGGATCTGCATTACTTCCCCTTCCGACCGGCCGACCGCATCGTCTGCGCCTGGACGGCCATGGAGCGAGTCACCAGACAAAATGGCTGCCTGGTCGTTCTGCCGGGAACACACACCACAACGCTGCGGGAACATGACTACCCCGACTGGGAGGTAGGCATACACACACACACACACACACACACACACACGCTCACAATCACACAAATACACACACAAATACATACATATATGTACACACACACCGGCATGTCCCTGCTGTCTCCTCAGGGTGGGGTGAACAAGATGTACCACGGCATTCGTGACTTCGACCCGCAGCATCCCAGGGTGCACCTGGAGATGGAGAAGGGCGACACGGTGTTCTTCCACCCGCTGCTGATCCACGGCTCTGGGATGAACCAGACGCAGGGCTTCCGCAAGGTCAGAACTGCACTACCCACAATGCACTGGGCTGGTCCTGCTGTTTTTTTTAAGTCATCTTTGACCTTTAATCGATCTCTACTGGTGTGTGTGTGTGTGTGTGTGTGTGTGTGTGTGTGTGTGTGTGTGTGTGCGCAGGCCATCTCCTGCCACTACGCCAGTGCTGACTGTTATTACATCGACGTGAAGGGAACCACGCAGGAAAACATCGAGGAGGAGGTGAAGGAAATCGCAGCCAGGAGGCACGGTCTGGACACCATCACCTTCCAGGTTCACATTTATACTATGGATGTACATTGATAGAGGTTGATAAAGGTACAAACGTCTCAAAAGGATGCAACTAAGGTTTGACTGATAAAGGGGTATGAAGGGTGATACCGATATATTTGGATTGAAACTGCCAATAGCCGATATTTTGGGCCAATACTCAATATCTCAATCTCAATATCAAACAGTTATTCAGTGTTTCCCTCACAACTGTAATGTTTGCAGGGTGAAAAAGCATCTGAAACAGCATTCAGACCATCGTGGGACCCCAAAACTCTTCACTGATATAATAATATAATAATAATAATATTCAATCAATCAAACTGATTAAGATTAGAAGATCAGATTAAAAGGCCCCGGATATCGACTGACACTTAACTCTATTCCTCCTGCAGGACACGTGGGCTGTAAGGGGCCGCCTGGTGGCAGGGGAAAGGACCTCGCTGTGAGGGAACCCATCACTGATAATCACTGGAGGCTGACCTGAGACCAGCCGATGAGCTGAACCTGGCAGAGAAGAGCACTTTGTAAAGTCACGATGAAATGAGAAAAAAAATCATCAAAATCCCATCATGTTTACTTCCTGGAAAACTGTGTATTTTTAGTAGTAACTTCATGGTGTATCAGTAAATAAAACATTTTATACCATGACAATTTTTTGACAATTCCCAACTCATGACTACAAATTTTCTACTGGAAGGGAAGTTTTGATGTTAACCATGACCAAAACATTAAACTAACCAAATCTGATTTAGTTGCCTGAACTGACCTTTTTAATTTCACAAACACGGGAAAAAAGTTGTCATTGTCCTCACATTATTCTTGTCCACAACATTTAATCAGTTGAAACTTTAATTATCTTTAATGAGAGTGTGAATGCGTCCCGAGTGTTGAGAAAAGCTGCATCTGGTTTGATACAAGTCTGAATTATTATAGAGTGAGATTGAGGCAGAGCGAGGTTAGAGAGAGCGAGTAAGTGAGAGAGAAATGGGGTGTGATTGGAACGGTGTGTTTTTAATCGAGTTATATTTAAGTAGAGATGTGGAAATAATGATGGTAAATTATAGCACTTTGTGAAAAATAACAAATACCTTGAAGCGTCTGAATCTGTGCCTCACCTTGTTGCCTCACTGTGAGTCAATCACCGTGCATTTAGTTTCTATGCTGATGATGTTATTGTTCTCTGCGTAGTTGCATGTTGTGTTTCTACGATCTTTCTGTGATCAGTGTTGTTGTTTGTATCATTCTTGATTTGACAAGATTGCTAATAAACTCAGAATTGACTGCTGTGGTGAGAAAAGGGTTTTATTTATTTCTCACGGAGACTGGCTACGATGTTGAGTTAAAGGTGAGGGACTTTCTGAACCGCAGAAGCATCCTGCCCGTCAGTAACTCAACCTCAACATCCTGACAGCCGAACGAGGCAGCGGAGACAAGAAAAGTTGAGTTGGTTAGAGAGGTGACGGGTCTTTACCAGGGAATTACCGGGTCAGGTTGCACTAAAGATGAGGGGTGAGGTGCATGATGGGATATGTCCTACCCCGGCCATCGTGAGGATGTGGCTGATGTTCTTGGTGATGATCAGCGAGGTCTTGGCCCGGGTCACCGCCACATACAGCAGGTTCCACTCATCCTGGGGAATGTTACCTGGAGGGAAAGGAGGAGGGAGAGCCTGGTGACGGCACACCGGGTTGAGGGTTTGTTTCCCGCTACAGCTATCCATGCTAAAAACGCTCTCTGAGGGTACGTTCACAGCCAGCATGTTCTAGTCGGTTTATTAAACTCATTAAAGGTATTATGGGTAGAAGAGAACTGTGGTGGTTCATTAGGAGAGAGAACGGGATCCAACCAGCTACAGGAAACCACCCCAGAACACAAGGCATTATGGGTAGAAGAGAACTGTGGTGGTTCGTTAGGAGAGAGAACGGGATCCAACCAGCTACAGGAAACCACCCCAGAACACAAGGCATTATGGGTAGAAGAGAACTGTGGTGGTTCGTTAGGAGAGAGAACGGGATCCAACCAGCTACAGGAAACCACCCAGAACACAAGGCATTATGGGTAGGAGGAGACTTGTTCATGTTCAGATGTTTCTTCATGTGTTCTTAACTGGTATGAACACCAGAGAAGAGCAGACAAGTCCATCATGGTAGATCAAGTTACAGACTGGAACCAGGTTGGTTTGGACTCTCTAACCTGGTGGGATGACAGGTTACCAAAACTCAACCAATCAACCAGCTGCTGGGGAGTCATGGGACTTCTGGCTGGCTTGTGATTGGTCAGTGTGAACCTGAACCAACCAGATACTAAAATACAACTAAGTCAACTTTTCCTCTGAAGAAAACCAGCTGGAGGTTTGATCAAAATCCTCAGATCCTCATGCTCTCCTATAGCATCATGTTATAGACCATCGCCACTTGGATCTTACTGTAACTTTCCCAGAGCGAAACTCTTTCCAGACCGACGGAGAGTCAGGTTGTTTCTCTGACGGGTTTTGGCTGTTTCCTGGCTGAACCCTCTCTCTCCTCACTGGAACCCTAAAAACACCTACCTGATCCAGCAGAGGTGTGTGTGTGTGTGTGTGTGTGTGTGTGTGTGTGTGTGTGTGTGTGTGTGTGTGTGTGTGTGTGTGTGTGTGTAAATGACATCTTTGTTCAAACCTCTCATCTTAATGCAGAAATGCAGGAAATTCATGCAGGGAGTTGGAATCCAGACGCTCATCACAATCGATAGCACAGACGAAGAAGAAGCTGGCAAACCGCTGCTGCTCTGTTAAACTGCACCCACACACACACACACACACACACACACAAATGCATACATGCAAACACACACACACACACACACACACACATAAGGACACATCAAATAAGCATATACAAACACACACACGTGCAAATAAGCAGACAGACATACACACGAATACACACAATCAGGTCTAACTGCAGGCACACTCACTGCTAAATGCTTCCCAGACTCTCTCTCTCACACACACACACACACACACACACACACACACACACACACACTCACTGCTAAATGCTTCCCAGATCTGTAGTCATCTCTCTGCCCATTTTCCTTTGGAGGAAACTTGAATTTTCATCCAGAGCAGCAACAGCAGAAACACAATTAAGTGAAAATGATTCGTTAGCTGATCAACACGCCAACATTTTTACAATTTTCTCAGATTTTTCTATCAAAACCCTATTATGTTTCCTCATTGTTAGCGGTTGCTGCATTGCTTACCAGTAGGTGTACATAAACCCCGCCCCATCGTATAATAATAATAACCATATAAAAAAACGTTAAGGCGGATCTATTCTTCCTCCTCGGCGTCCTGCCCTCGTCACTCCAGCGCTGCTCCAGTAACGGGGGATGGAGGCATTGGAGGAGGAGCTCAGTCCTCCATGATTCAGCCCCGCCCACTTTTAAACCACACCTCCCCACGCTACGTCCCGCCGCAACACTCCGGTTCAACCTTAAATATGTCAAATTACGGAAGCGAGACACTCTCAAAATAACCAGTTCAAAGTTTTATATAAACCTTTATATAAACATGTTTTGGGTGCAGGTTGATGTACGGTGCTGTGTGGGTGGAGCATGGCACTAACACTACCAGGGTTAGGGGTTCGACTCCCACTAAAAGTTAATGAAATAATACGTAGATATTCTGGCCTTTGACAGTGGAGAAGCCATACCAGCCTGTAGCTAGCTAGGTTAGCTAGCTAGCTAGTCTGATGACCTTCAACATCTTGAATATCATGGTCATGTATGAAATAAGTAATTTCCATTTATATAGTTTTATTTTGACCAGAGTTCCTTCTTTGCCATTCCAGTTTGCCAGTTAGCTAACTTCCAAAAAGCTGTGATTCTTTGGCTCCGCCCACTGAGGTTTAACTCAACCAATGAGATTATGTTTGTCGAACTAAAACTCCAACCTGCCACTGACACAAATAAACACACTCATAACTGCACCTGCATCTGCTTACTGTACTGCTACGACTAAACCGCTAACAGGAAACACCACGTACCTCCACCCGCCTCTCCCTTTAATGAAGCTTCTTACGTCCAGAAAGTTTACGATTAGTTTCAGGTTTGTCGTTAAAGTGTGTTTATGTGTTTTTAAATGTCTTGCTCTGTTTCCTCAGGTTATATTCCATCCCTCCTCCCTTCCAGAATCAGAGTCAACAAGTCTTTATTAGCGAGACTGCTGTGCCTGTTGCACGGAGCGTGGTAATTCAAGATGATCCTTTAAGTCCTGTACTTAGGCTTTATCCTTGAGTACTGCAGTTTTCATCCTTTCATTGTGTTTTTTGAACGTGCCACAGGAAGCTGGACTCGCCAACGTCAGATCTCTCTCTTGTCTCTTTGGTATGAAGCATCACAGACCGGATGAGATGCTGTGTGCAGTTCACTGACCTCACCTTACAGCAGTGGTTCTCAAACTTCAACATTAGAAAAATCATGAATCATGAATAAATATTGGTAATATTGGTAATTTTATTGAAAAAACATGAACAGCTTTCAACTTTAAGTCACTATGTTGTCCCTTTACTTTTTGTTGAGATGTAAAAAAAAAAAAAAGTTTGCTTCTCCATCTTCTACTTAATATAACTCAAATGATTACGTGTTCCTGTTAAAGTTCACCTCCACTAGAAAGCCTAGTACCAACACTATTGTTCCCCTTGCAGTACCTCAGCGCCCCCCTAGGAGTCGCACCCCACACAGCTGCCTAGTGCAGCTTTAAATCTCGATGATTTTCAGTCTTGTCTGTCTGGACGTGGAGGCTCTTGACTCAACATCTCTGAGAGGAGACCTTCAGGGAGGAAGAGCGTCTCATCTTCAGTTTCATTTTGTGAACAGAGATGTCTTTCTTGACAATCTTTTCCCAACTCTCCCTCTCCTCTCACCTCACCTCACCCCATCTCTCTTACTCTTTCTTCCTCTTCTCCCTTGGGCGATTGAAATTCCAGCTGGCCTCCTCCTCCTCCTCCTCCCTGTAAGACTCCCTCTTCCTCTTTCTCCTCCCATTCTCTCCCTCCCTCCCTCCCTCATCTCCCTCTCCTCTCTGACTTCAGTTCATTTAGTTGAGCTGTGAATCCAGCAGACTTCTTGCTTTTTGCTCTCCGAGATGTCCTGGACCCGAGTCTTCGTGCTCTCTCTGCTCGCCACCCTCCTCATCCTCACCAGTGAGTACCTGGGCTGGGCTGGGGGTTGAGGGGCGTGGGATGGGGGGGGGGGGGGTGTAAGGGGTGGTGGGTGGGCGGGGGGGGCGGGCGGTGAGGTTATATAGCCTCAGGTGAGATAAGGAGGAAGGTAGTTTTGAGGGTATAGAGCGTCTCTCATGGGACGAAGATTACTTGCATTGATGGTGATTTCTGATAATTGTGGTGATTTGAAATAGTTTGTTGAGGTATAACTCCTCCAGAGCTCCGCTGATGATACTGACCTCGGACGAATCAAACCCAGTTCAGCCGGAATTCGTTTTTTTGGCACTTTTATTTTTCTTCTTTGTTGTTTTCCTCCTGTCCTGAAGACTTGAGGCATGGTGGAATCAGTAGGTTTTTGTTGCTAAATCAGTAATTCAAATCTTGAGCGAATGCAGTTGCACGCAGGGCACCAGTGACTTCCATGACTTTCATTTTGCTATGTGGACGCGTTCCAAACACAGAGGTTGGTGGTAGTACTACACAACCCCAGATAACACTCGTCCCAGAAGCACTAGAGAGAGGACGGCGGGTCTCTAAACACCAAGCGAGTCACTTCCTCCTTTCCCTCTAGTCTCCAGTGGGGCGGAGAGCGCAGCAGTCCGGGACGACGCCAAACCAGCCGAGCCCAAAGGTGAGACTCAACGCCGTCTAACTCTTCCCCACGACCTCGCTCCACGCGTCCTTCTAACGTGACCTCTGACCTCTAGGGGCCGCTCGGCGGATCTTCGTGCCCGGGTCGGACGCCTCCGACTTCTTCAAACGCCGCGGCCGTCGCTCGGTCAGATACCAGGCGGAGATCCAAGGTGGGTTTGACGTTGTGACACCCTTCGTATCAGATGGTGCTTCAACTGTTGTTATACTTCATACTGAAATGAACCAGCATCCAAAATGTCCCTCCATGACTTCTCTCAGAGCTTTCTGGGTCTTCATGGAGGTATTTACTCCCTTCAGTCGTCAGCTTCTCTTATCGGTCTTCAAAGAAATAGTGGAAGATCCGACGTAGAGCTGTCAATCACTTCCCTGGCAGGGTACCATGGAGGCGGGTCTGTTGATCTGGGAGTAGGAGGAGGATGGGGGGGGGGGGGGGGGGGGGTGTTATGTGTGGCTGATGGGTTTTACAATATGGCAGGTTTTGACCTCCGTAGAAAACTGGCAGTGTTGGTGTGTGTTGAGTGTGGGAGTGTGTTGGTTTATTGGTTTGTAGTTGGACAGTGAGGGTGATGTGGTTTGAGGTTGTGACTGCAAGCTGTGAAAGTTCAGGAGAGAGAGAGAGACAGAGAGAGAGACAGAGAGAGAGAGAGAGACAGAGACAGAGAGAAAGACAGAGAGAGAGAGAGACATACAGACAGAGAGAGAGACAGAGAGAGAGAGACATACAGACAGAGAGAGAGAGAGACAGAGAGAGAGACATACAGACAGAGAGAGAGAGAGACAGAGAGAGAGACATACAGACAGAGAGAGAGAGAGAGAGAGAGAGGGCTGGAAACTCAACCAGGTGTCCACTAGTACAGTAGCAGCTCTTAAATCTGACTCCGACACACACACACACACACACACACACACACTGGAGGCAGAAGGAGTCACAGGGTAGCATGGAGCAGCTCTCCCTCTCTCGATTCAACTCAAAAGGTTTCCTCGGTACAATAAGCTCGTTCTTCCGCTGCCAAAGCATCAGCACCAACACAACACTGAAGACACATGGAGCCTGAAACATACAGGAGCATTTATTGTGTTCAGATAAAGCGTCCAAGCGTCTACTGAGGTCCCGATCCAGAAAGGCACTCCGTCTGCAGGTACAGGAACAGAAGTCAAGCAGATCTTCATCAGGGTAATTTCACCACCAAGTATCTCCACCTGTTGTTAGTTAATCTGTCCCTCTGTCCCCCTCAGCCAAACCTCCAGACAGGCTGTGGGTCGCTCCGCTGCGCCCGCCTGCCAGCAGGAAGGTCTCTGCAGGAGCTGAGGCAGGAAGGTGAAGGAAAAGACACCAGCATCATCCACGTGTCCCCGGTAGATCCCCGGCTGGCTCCATGCTAGCACTTTAGCATCCACCATGTTGGAGTGGTAGTAACTAGCGTCATTCAAACTGAGGACATCGACCTTTTAGTAATAAGTTATGGATTTTATTACGTGGCCTGTAGATTTATACATTTTACAAATTAAATATCGCTAACTCAACATAGTGGATGCTAAAGTGGCTGAATGATCTACCGGGGACAAATGGACAATTTGGGTGTCTACAACTAAATTGACCAACAAACCAATCGCCCAAAAACTTATATGATATTATATAAGTTATATTATATTATATTCCTTTAATACATTCTGAAGAACAGCAGAAAGAATCGCTGCTTGGATCTGGTTGAAATATGTCCTAACAAGTGACGCCAGGAGGATAGTTCTGTTGTAATAGACACTTGCTGGTGATTGGACATTGGATTTTATAGGAATTATAAGAACATTGAGATCTTGCTTACCATAAAACACAGAATCTAATCTAACCAAATTCAAAAATCCCCTGTGATTTAAAGCGTACTTCCTTTAAGTATTACCTTATTACACAGTAAGTAAGTATTACAGACAGAGAGCCTCAAATCACTGGACCACTCGGTAGGAAAATACGTTTGCAGACCGGATGTGTATCTGAAAGTCTCGTGATGTAATCCCAACACTTCAGGTACTACATGAGGGAATGAAAGAAAAACACAGACGAAGTGGTAATGTCTAATGTACACAGTGGCTGGCTTGTACACGCGTGGGTGGGGGTGTTTGGTTTTGCCCTCGGAGGCAGGAAGGAGGCGGGACGGGGGGAGTCAGGGAGGATAAACCCACCCAGACCCAGTTTACCCACGTTTTAACATCTTTGAGGCCTAAATTCATAAAATACATTATAGTATGATTGATTTTGGTTTATATTGGTGGTTGTGGTACTCAGTGGAAGTCATGGTTTTTATCACTACACCAGTGCTACTGGCAGTAGTGGCCAGAGCAAATATACGCTAATGCACATCTAATGCTGGTAAATGTGCAATTTAGTGACTTTATCATCTGGTTGTAAGTTTTAAAATGTGGACATAATATGTGGACATAATATTTGTGGTCTCACGTTTCAGTGTCACAGCTGAAGAACTGGTTCATGGTCGTGTTTGATTTCCGTCATACTCAGGGTGGAAAACCCAACAGTGAAGCAGATGAAGACAGAGGCAAACTTAACTGACCCCCCAAAAAATACACCAAAATGATCTCTCAATATTGAGATGAACAGAGCTGGAGAAGGTCCACATCAAAGCAACAGGGTTGAAGGAATAGTCAGGATGTTGATGTGTAATGTTAGCTAGTGTTAGCAGTTAGCTACTTCATGTTGTTCATTCATCTCCAAACCAACAAGCTCTAATTGTTTAGCTTGTAACCGACGACTAGTTTTAACAGTCACCCAATGCTAGCTAGCTGCTAGCTAGCAGGCAGATAATTTGACCTAGCTAGCTAGCTAACAAGCTACATGATCTAACCACTAAATCAATCAGATCGATCAGTGATGAAATGATCAGTTCAGTAGAAGCAGACAGAAACACAACCAGGTCCACCACACTCCTCCCTTACGCCTCTTCTCCCCCACAGCTGAGCAGAGGGTGAGGATGGCGGCAGACGAGAGGAGGATCGAGTACAACGAGGAGCAGAGGGACGAGTTTGAGAACTACGTGGAGGAGGAGCGTGACGGTGAGACTCCCGGGGCCACGGGCCGACCGCCTGAGGCTCCACACCGAAACCAAAGCGACCCATTCGCGGCCCACCCGGCGGCCAAGCCTCCCCGCGGCTGACCGCCCGGCGTGATGTGACTGCAGTAACGACCGTGTCTAAACTAAGCGTAACCACAAACGATGTGATTGGGTTTTCTATTTAGATCCACAGCGCCTGGCGGGTCAGTGAGTACCAGACGGGATTTCAACATCTCGTCTTCGTCTCTCGCGTCACCCAGGATCTTTCTATACACTATTACACATTGAAACGATCCACAAACCGGAGAAGTCTATTAAACTTTTAAATCCTCATTTTAAACCATAAACCATTTTGACGTCTTTCAAAAAACAAACAAACAAACAAACAAACAAACAATGTCTTCCTCTTCATCCGCAGAGCAAAACGAGAGGACGAGGGAG
>JAXDDX010000215.1:470000-510000 GCA_034670405.1 Hoplostethus atlanticus
AAAGGGTACCTGGGTGTTTGGCGTGGGACAGGTGCCTCTTCAGCTGCAGGGCTCCGGGCGTCGGCATCGTCAACAGGCCCTTGAAGTCCTCCGAGCATCCGGAAACCTCCCCGGACTGCACGGCTGAGCGAACACAGCAGAGTCAACACCAAGACAATAGAAAGACTGTTTCTACTCTACAACCCTCCGGTCAGCAAGAGGTTCCACAATCATACAGGAGAAGTCCATCAGAGACCTAGCCGAGATGGACCAGAATGCAAAGCAGTAGCCGAGATAGACCAGAATGCAACGCAGTAGCCGAGATAGACCAGAATGCAACGCAGTAGCCAGGATAGACCAGAATGCAACGCAGTAGCCGAGATGGACCAGAATGCAAAGCAGTAGCCGAGATAGACCAGAATGCAACGCAGTAGCCGAGATAGACCAGAATGCAACGCAGTAGCCAGGATAGACCAGAATGCAACGCAGTAGCCGAGATGGACCAGAATGCAACGCAGTAGCCGAGATGGACCAGAATGCAACGCAGTAGCCGAGATGGACCAGAATGCAACGCAGTAGCCGAGATAGACCAGAATGCAACGCAGTAGCCGAGATAGACCAGAATGCAACGCAGTAGCCAGGATAGACCAGAATGCAACGCAGTAGCCGAGATAGACCAGAATGCAATGCAGTAGCCGAGATGGACCAGAATGCAACGCAGTAGCCGAGATAGACCAGAATGCAACGCAGTAGCCGAGATAGACCAGAATGCAACGCAGTAGCCGGGATAGACCAGAATGCAACGCAGTAGCCGGGATAGACCAGAATGCAACGCAGTAGCCGAGATAGACCAGAATGCAACGCAGTAGCCGGGATAGACCAGAATGCAACGCAGTAGCCAAGATAGACCAGAATGCAACGCATCCATTAGAGTAAGGGGTGCGGTCGACATTCAACGAGCTAGATTCAAATGCCCACACAGCGAGTTTGATTGAAGGCAACACGTTCTTCTCTGAGGTTGTTGAAAGGAATTCTGGGAAATGTAGGAAATTGCTAATGGAAGTAGGAGTAGACGAGGCAGGTTGAGGGAAAGTGGATTCACCAAAAGAGTAAATTACACTTCATCACTAAATAACTCCTGGAGTGTGTTGAACGTCAGACCGACGAGCTCTGAGGGAGGATCGTTAGCAACTAGCTTAATAATGTGCGGCGTGGCGTGGGCGTGGTGTGGTGCGGCGTGGCGTGGCGCGGCGTCCATCCTCACCCAGTCTCTTGGCCTGGTCGGCGAGCTGAGCCGAGCCCTTCACAAACAGTTGGTCCAGAGTTCTCTGGGCTGGTTTGTTGGGCTTGGAGGCAGATCTGAAAAAACAAACGGACCTTTTCACTCGTCACGTACAACATGAACCAGCTGAGAGTCGCCCGATACCACGACACACACACACACACACACACACACACACACACACACACACACACACACACACACACACACACACACACACACACACACACACACACAGAGTAAAAGTCCAGAAATAGAAAAGTAGATGAAGTAAAAAAAGAAAAAAGGAAACAGAAATCACAGAAACAGGACAAAAGTAAAAGGTGCAGCGCTCACAGCGAGGCGGCGCAGGCGGCCGACGACACGCCGCCGTAGTAGAAACCGTCCTGACACAGACGCTCTTTCAGGCCGCCGCCCTTCGCCTTCACCTTGCCGGGGGCTTTTCCAGAGAAGGACGACTGCAGCTCGGCCCTCTGGGAGCTCATCTTCTTATACTGGGCCTTCACGTGGTACTGGCAGTACTGGCACTCATACTGGACAGGGGAGACGGCAGAGACCATCAACACGTCACACAGATTTCACTTTTGAAAAACGGTGGAAAATGAAAACGCCAATAACCATCAGAACCATCAGAACCATCAGAACCTGGTGTGACGACTGGACGGGACAATCAAGACACCGCGACATTTTTAAGACGTCTAAAACTTAAAACGCTTCATTTAACTGTGTTCAGGTCATTTAAGGACACACACACACACACACACACACACACACACACACGACACACACACACACACACACACACACACGACACACAACCACACACACACACGACACACACACCCATACACACACGACACAAACACGACACACACACCCATACACACACATGACACACACACACCCATACACACACATGACACACACACACCCATACACACACATGACACACACACACCCATACACACACATGACACAAACATGACACACACGACACACACACCCATGACACACACACACACACACACACACACACACACACACACACACACACACCATGTTGACGATCTGAGAGCAGGGTTCTCCGTTCTTCTTGGCGGCCAGACAGGTGCCGTAGTCCTGAGCGTCCCCCATCAGCAGCAGCTTCTGGGGGTGATCCACCGACAGGCTGACCTGGATCGGGTCAGATCAGCGGTTAGGTTCTGGACAGGGAAATGTGCCTCGCAGACGTCATCAAACACGTCAACTCAACACAGCACCTCCATACCAAATACAGATTCTACTGTTTTATATTGTAGTTTTACTGAGGAGGAGGGAGAAGAGGAGGGAGAAGAGGAGGGAGAAGAGGAGGGAGAAGAGGAGGAAGAAGAGGAGGAAGAAGAGGAGCGAGAAGAGGAGGAAGAAGAGGAGGAGAAGAGGAGGAGAAGAGGAGAAGAGGAGGAGAAGAGGAGAGGAGGAGAAGAGGAGGAGAAGAGGAGGAGAAGAGGAGGGAGAAGAGGAGGAAGAAGAGGAGGGAGAAGAGGAGGAAGAAGAGGAGGAAGAAGAGGAGGGAGAAGAGAAGGAAGAAGAGGAGGGAGAAGAGGAGGAAGAAGAGGAGGGATAAGAGGAGGGATAAGAGGAGGGATAAGAGGAGGGAGAAGAGGAGGAAGAAGAGGAGGAAGAAGAGGAGGGAGAAGAGGAGGAAGAAGAGGAGGGAGAAGAGGAGGGAGAAGAGGAGGGAGAAGAGGAGGGGGGAGTGGAGGAAGAAGAGGAGGGGGGAGTGGTTCAAACGGTCCACCAGGTCTTCAACTGGATCCCAGTCCACCTGATCTGGTTGACAAACTGGTGCCAGGAGCCAAACAGAACCACCAGACCAGAAGCCCTCTACGGCACCAGGGTGACCAGGGGAGGCCGGTAAAATCATTTACTGGGTTACCGCGGTAACGCCTAATCTAAACAGTGACGCTGCTCTATGGTGGGTGTAATCCAGACGTGGTCCTGAGGTGAAGAGGAGCAGCTCCCAGACCTTCCCTGGTAATACTGATACCGCCCGCTAACGACATCAAAACCTCTCGGCCAACGCTGCTTGATAAGATGGCTTGATCGGCTTGGCATCGTACCGTTGAGCCACATTCTGCTATCGCGGCGACACCGTGCAGACAAGCATCAGCTCATGGGACCCGGCAGCGAGTCAACAGCTAGAGAAGTCATTTACAGGCATACTGGTTCCTGGTTGTGAAAAGGCGGCCAGCCAGCGGCGGCATGAACCGGGACAGCGGAGACCAGGAGGCCTTCCACACCACATTCCTGCTCCAGGCTGACACCAGAAACCTCACCAGGCTCTCCCGTCTGGGTTTATTTGCTGAAGCTGAAGCTGCCAAACCAATCTACAATTCAAAACCTTAAAACAGACTCAGTAAAACGGATAAAACAAGGTTATCGTTTTACCACCGGAGTGAAAACAGTCGGTTTTCCATACGAGCAAGGCAGCAGTGAACACATCGTGCCGAGATGGCGCCAGACCCAGCTGCATCAACCAAATTTTATCACCAGCGGCGGCATCGACTCCTCGCGCCCGACCCCCGGTGTTGCTCACCCCGTCGTATCCGTCCCTCTGCTTCATGGGGTTTGGGTTCAGGACGCCGAGGACGGTGCCGGGCTCCGTCTTCCAGTGCTCTTTGTGGACTTCGCCAAACAGGAAGAGGGACACAAACACTTCCAGGTTATGGAGGTCATTCAGTTTCCAGATGCTGAAGGTCTTGCCCTGTGGAGAGCAGAGGCGTAATTCACCGATCACAGGGTTGTTGTCACGACACCAACAGAGACCGCCACTTATTTTACGGCTCCGGTTCCGGAAGTAAATTTCCCATTCATTTACTCCATTGACATTTCAGAAAGTCTTTCTATAAAGAGTTTTAAGGAACCAAGCCGACCAGCTAGACGATGAATCGTGACCATAAAACATTTGATTCTGTGCAAAAAAAAGATCAGAAAACGGAAGAAAAGGCAAAAGGTACAAGACTGTGTACATCATTATTTTAAGTGAAGGAACTACTCATCCCATGAACCATTGCGAATGATACTTTTCCAAAAACTTCCAAACGATAGTTTAGCGCGCTTCTTCTTGAATTTAACATTTGTCATTAGTATAGTGTTGATATTGTTGTTGTTTTGTGAGCGTATATATAGTGTTTCATATAGTATAGTGTAAAGTGTTGTCATCGACATGGTACAGTGATTCGTTCCAGCTGCATAGGATAAGCAGCTAGCTAGGTTACGTTAGTAGCTAACGTTAACGTTAGCTGACAAGACGTTCGCGGGTGCGGTACACATTTCCATGGTAACAGCGAGCTCCACCAATCAGAGACGTCGCTGTTACACTTTAGGATTGTGGGTAGTGTAGTACCTCTCCATGACATCGCGAATAAAACATGTTTTTCTCAAAACAAGGTTGATATCATACGGACTTGTGGCTTCTACAGGAGCATACACTATCGTCTCACAACCTACTAGCTTGTGGTGAGTCTACCTTGGATGGTTACGACATTATGGATAATAATCAAAATCCCTATGCAGAATATGAATGGGATTTTCACTTCCGGAACCTCACTGTTGAGCTCTATGACCAACACGAGCTCGTGACCGGGCCGGGGGTTGAAGTGTAGACCTACACTGCTGTTGCTCTGCGGCGTCGCCTTGCTGACCAGCACAGCGAAGGTCACCCAGTCGCTGTCCTCCAGCTTCTCCCGGGTCAAACGCTCCGGCAACTGCGACAGATGGATCAGACGCCGGTCGGCCATCTTGCGGTCCATCTCAGTGGAAGAAACCCGCGGTTTCCTGGAACGGAAGAGTCCGGATTCAGACCGAAGTATCAATGTATTACTTTTCAGGCTCTTCAGATTCAGGATCCAAAGACTTTTCCATCTGTGTTTCGATCAAAACTTTATTCCTCTACAATTAATAGATATCATCAATCAAACTGCATCATATCCATCACAGACTGGACCAGATCCCCTTGTTAATATATATCAGTCTAACCTTAGTTTCATTGCTTATTGACAAATAAATACGCACGCATCACTCAAGACCTTTTGTGATTGGTCAGGATCCACCGACCTGCGCTGACTGGCCGATACCCAATCAAAAACAACAACACTAATATCGTCCAGATAGAATGTGTGTGTGTGTGTGTGTGTGTGTTTCTTTGTCTGTCTTATGGATGAGTGGTTTTAAGGTTTGCGTCACTTCAGCCTCCTGACCTGAGCCGCAGTCCGGAGTATTTCTCAACAGCCACGTCTTTTGGAAGAGGAGGAAGAGGAGGAGGCTTCGTCTGACCCGCTGAAGCCGGTCTGGTCTGGGAGGCCGGAGGCGAGTGGACCGGATTGGCGACCTTGCTGGTGCTTTCTATTGGCCGGAACGAGCTGCCAATCTTTATCTCCACCAATGGGCCTCTATCTTCTGAGGAGAAAACCAGTAAAACAAATCTTTATTTACAAAAGATGCTGTGTTCATTTTAAACATCAATACATCATCATCATGTCAGACGTTCTACCTGGTATAGTGACCATAAACCAGTGAGACGACTGGTAGCCTCTATCCCACCAGTGGTGAAACTACATTTCCCATAAACCCCGTGGTTCCAGCCCCGCCCCTTTGTCTTTGTCATTACAGGAGAGGAGAAACAAATCTCTCGTGTCAGGTGAAGTTTCACCTGGCGACGTGCCGGGTTTGTGCTGGTGGGCGGTCCTGGGTTTCCGTTTGAACGAGTCGGCGTTGCTCAGCTGGGAAGAAAAGTGGGAGGACTCCTTCATCTTGAGGCCGTCGGCTCTGACCGCGGTGGATGAAGACTTCGCTGCTGTCACAACAGAAGGTGGTGCATGTACAGTATGTTCAGTTTAACCTACTGGCGTTTTGCTGTTCATGTTGATTTGCTTGTTCATTTCAAGGTGAGATGGCTTTGAAGTCTCTTTGGGCTTTTACCAAACCTGCAGTACAAAAACCTTATTTCTGTTTTATTGAAGTTATAATATTCTTTCACTGTGTTTTTAATGTGTACAAATAAACTAATTCTATTTTTAATCCTGCCTACAGCATACCTGCTTGTGGCTTCTTCTGTGTGGGGGGGGGTTTGGTGTGGGTCTGTCTGCCCGGCGCCGGTGGGGGGGGCGTTGGTTTCGGAGGCCCTGCAGTCCGGACCGGAGTGGAGGATGAGGAGGAAACCTTCTGAGACGCCTCCAGCTGCTGCTGCAGCTTCTGCATCTTCTCCTGCATCAGCTTCAGCTCCTCTGGCAGAACAGAAGACACACAGTTAAAACCAAACGCTCCTAAAAGCTGAACACTAAAACAACAATAAATAAGATCAAATAAATAGAGTGCTGCAGGGATGACGTATTTTTGTAGCCAACCCGGAAGTTAGCATCGCCCTGGTTCCCTCCACAATAATCCAATGGGATTTTTCCACTGGATTTTGGATTATTGCAGAAAATAAACTCTGTGGCAAACAAAAGTTTATGATACTTCCACGTTTTGTTCAGCAAGATAATCTTCACAAACGTTAGGCTATAAACGAACTACACCACGGTCACATGACTCCAACATCACCACCACTAAAAATACTATACATTGCCACCGCCTTTTTTAAGACACGTAAAAGCTTCAAAATTCCCGAGTGGGGTATTTACTGACGTATTTTATGTCGCAGAACAAAACGTGAAAACCTCTTAAGCTTGTGTTAACCACAGACTTCAGGCATCGAACCAACAACACATTCAAAAAACCCATAGACTTCGAGACGAGGGAACAGGAAGTGGAATAGATTGAACAGATTGAATCATGGGAGAACGGTGGCATGCATCAGGGCTGCTGAGCAGGTTGGAGATAAAGACGACTGCAGCACGAACCTTGTAAATCCTCCTTGGACCTGTTCAGGCTCTCACAGGCTTCTCCTTTAGCGCCTCCCTCTTCATCTTCAATGTCATCCACATCTCCAAACAGATCAGACACTCCATCTTCCTTCTCCACATCTCCCCCTTCCTCCTCCTCGACTCCCTCTCTGTACTCTTCCTCATCATCATCTTTGTCAAACAGGCCATCTAGGTCGTCCACCTCCTCCTCCTGGCGGTCCTGCTCTCCTCCAACAGCCTCATTCTCAGCCAGCAGCGCCGTCAAGATGTCCAGATCATCCTCACCTAGACGGAGAAGAGGCTGAATTACGTCCTGAACGTCTGATAAAACCTTACTGTACTTTATGCTGCATGCTACTCACTTTCCATTTTCACAACGTTGAAGATCGAGCTGATTTCAGATGACCTGATGAACTGCAGACAAGAAAGGGAAGGAACATCAATGTAACATTAACTGAAAGTTATATTTAAGGCTTTTTATGACATTTTAATGCCAGTTAGAATGATATGTGACCAATTTTGCAACTGAATTAAGCGTGAAAAGGAAAATAAACAAGTGTAAGCCTAACATTTAACTGTATAATATTATATGTAACTGTATTAAAGAGCTTTTAAGGCCAAACAGAACCCTGACCTGCACTACAGATATACAATCTGTCACTACTGCAGTAAATTGGATCATAAAAAGACATCTTGTGCACATCGACCGTAAAGGGAAAACCTGCATTTAGCCCACATGACACCAAGTTTAGAGAGTATAACTTAAGACATTTTCAGGACCTGCAGCCTGATAAAGTTAACCGCTACTGGGACATTGATACAGGTAGAATCCATCTCTACTTTCATACACACAAACAAGTCAAGTCATGCAACTTGACAACAGTGATATTGTGAGGATAAAGACGGTAACTTACACCGGATCAAACAGGCTTTCCTCTCCGGCTCGCTGCTAATCTGCTAGTTTACAGCCACGTCCGTAGTATTAGTAGTGTGTTAACTGACTGTTTGCCAACAGTTAACACCACATTTACCTACAAGTGAGACTTATCTGTTGAAATTATTAGTATCTGCTGTACTAGCCGGGGAGGGAGAGATCTAAAACTGGCGCTAAACGAAGGACCCCGCCGTGTTGTCACTCTTACCGCCAGGTGTTTTAGGATTTGCCCGACTAAAATAAAACCGGTCTCATCGTAGCAGTTTCCCGACCCAACTAATAATTACAACTCCTAGAAAAGGCACTATTTAGATCAGCAGCAGCAACGAAACAAAATCAAAACGGTGTAGTTATTTTATATATGGTCCAAGTCACAATATTTTGCACAGGCGACTCTGAAGGCGGAAAGGGTCCTCCTGACAGTTAAAGGCGCTGTATTTGTTTGGTTTTTTTACGTGTTTTTTATTATTGAAAGACAGAAATTGAGTTTTTCCCCCCCACGTCATTAGTGATTTAAATGTTAAAAATCAAAAAGATATAATGAATCATGAACAGCGATAGTGTTCAATAAAAAGGTGTTTTAACTGTGATTTCCAGTCAGTGATTTCAAGGCACCACAACCACAAGCCCAAACACAAATCAACTACATTTTCAGTAAAAGCATCCTCATATACAGTACATCGGTTTGATACCACTTGTTCTGGGTAAATTGAGTCCCAGATGATACTAGAGAGATGTGTTGTACTGTTGACAAATGCAGACAGAAACATTATTTGTAAACCATTTTATTTCATTATATTCTTATAATTAAAGCATGGGATCAGAGTGCCTATATAACCCAGAGAGGGCTGATAACAGGTGCCATACTCTCCTGCACATAGAGGCTGTTGCTAAAGATAATAGGTTGACTAACTGGTCTAATATATAATGTGCATCATCTTCAGGGTCTAAAGAAATCCAAAATATATTATTTCTCAACATTAAAGTGCCTACGTGGTGCATGTCCCCTCCTTCCACTCACACCAACAACCTGGATACAGGCGATGTTGACAATAAAATATAAAATAGATACAGAATAGAAGGAATTTTCAGTTTGATTTGAACTTAACAACCCATCAAGTGGTAAACAAATTCTGTTGTAAAGGCTGAACTTTGGCTGATTATTTTATCTGCACATGCTGAGCGTAGACTACACGGAAATGAAAAGAAAACAGTTATGAAATAGTTCTGCATCACTCCTGCTGCACATTCCCAAACCACAACATGCTTCAATGTTGTACTGAGCATTGAGAGATGAAGCAACAGACTGGTCTGTTTCATGGGGGGATTGTAGAGCGCCATCACCAGAGAAGAGGCACGCTGAAAGCAGAGGAAGACTTAGATTAAGGTGCTACTGTGGGTGTTGTTGAAGTTGTTGTTGAAGCCGATAATGATGGAGGTTCAGATGATGCAGTCCATGATGTGGATCTGCAGGGAGTCCAGGTCTGGTAGGATCTCGTTACACTTTGGACAGGCGTGTTCTGGAATATTCCCCTGCTGCTGCCAGTCCCGGCCATCACCGCCTGAAAGAGTCAGAGGTCAAAACCTGAACCCGCTGTAGAGGCTTTGCAGTTACATCACAACTCTCCATCATGGAGGTCCTAACGCTAGCTGCTACTAGATACGTTAGCTAGCGTGCTAACCAGATGTGTTAACAACAAGACAGTGATGGTTAGCTGACCAGATACTATGGTTAGCTAGCTAACAAGCTACATGATCTAAACACTAAATCAATCAGATGTATCACTGATGAAATGATCAGTTCAGTAGAAACAGACAGAAATTAACCATGAAGATTCAATTCTGTTGAGACAGAAACACAATCAGCTGATCAGAGCTGAAGACCTCCAAGATGGCCGCCAGATGGTGTTATGTCACCTGAAAACCCTCCATTGACTTAGCGGTAAACATTACGAGGCATTTTCAACGTGACTGAGAAACACTCAACAACCACTGTCGAGGTGCCTTGCTCAAGCAAGGCAGTGGAGCTGTTCAGTGGTCACCAGTAGAAGACTGTGGTTATACTGGGCAGCTCCCAGACAGCTTTCCTTGGATGAGTAAAGATCAATAGACTGAGCACCTCTCCCACCCTGAGCTCCAGCGCCCCCGTGTGGATTGCATCCCCGGGACACATGTCTCCTTTGCATCTCGTTCAGCGACTGCCTGTGGAAAAGACGGGAAAATGGCTGCATTAAGGAAGGGAAGATGAAGGGGGCGGGTCTTTGACTTTGCTCCCAATGGTCATGGAATTTCTGGAATATCATGGAATTTTGAGAGTTGCATTCCAGACAGGGAATTTGATCAATTCTCTCGCAGAAGTCAAGAGAATTTCAGGGGATTTATTTTACAGATGGGTCCCTTTACAGGAATTGAACGTCCCCCTCAAACCCGTTTCATCAGAGGCTGAAACTCGGCGCTGACAGAGTGACCCCGTCGTACCACACCTGCCCAGCGAGTCCATCTCCTCCTGCAGCTGGTTGTTCTGCTTCTTGACGAACTCCAGCTGAGCGGCCAGACGCTCCTTCTCCTCGTGGATTTGCTCCCTCGCCGCTCGCTCTGCGTAGAAATCTGAGGAGTAAACCTCCGCCTGCACAGAGGAGGCGACCAGAACACACTGTCAAACTGCAGCAGGTTACAAAGACAGTACCAAGCTTTAAGGTGAAGATGCTCTCCTTAGTTGTGAGGATGCTGTACTGACTCACATGTGTAACCATCACTCGTACAGTTTAGTTTAACCAGACCGTTCTCCGCACTTGTCTAACTTTATTTTAGTGTACAGAGGGAATCTGTCCTCTCTCTGATCTCTGGACCTCAACATCATCAACCTCTACCAGGTCATGATCTCTGGACCTCAACATCATCATCAACCTCTACCAGGTCATGATCTCTGGACCTCAACATCACCAACCTCTACCAGGTCATGATCTCTGGACCTCAACATCATCAACCTCTACCAGGTCATGATCTCTGGACCTCAACATCACCAACCTCTACCAGGTCATGATCTCTGGACCTCAACATCATCAACCTCTACCAGGTCATGATCTCTGGACCTCAACATCATCAACCTCTACCAGGTCATGATCTCTGGAGCTCAACATCACCAACCTCTACCAGGTCATGATCTCTGGACCTCAACATCATCAACCTCTACCAGGTCATGATCTCTGGACCTCAACATCACCAACCTCTACCAGGTCATGATCTCTGGACCTCAACATCATCAACCTCTACCAGGTCATGATCTCTGGAGCTCAACATCACCAACCTCTACCAGGTCATGATCTCTGGACCTCAACATCATCAACCTCTACCAGGTCATGATCTCTGGAGCTCAACATCACCAACCTCTACCAGGTCATGATCTCTGGACCTCAACATCATCAACCAGGTCATGAAGCTTCTCCATCTGCTGCTCTCAACACCTGGTGTCAGGTAAGTCTTTCCTGGGAGAAACCCCCTGGAGACAGGAAGTGATGCGTTTTTTACGTTTCAACAGAAGAAGAACTGGGTAGTTAGCATGAGCAGCGATAGCCACCGTGGCTGAACAGACAGAGAAAAGAGCGCCACCTACAGGAACACACACACACACACACACACACACACACACACACACACACACACACACACACACACACACACACACACACACACACACACACACACACACACACACACACACACACACACACACACACACACACCTGGGCCTGGAACACTGATATGGTCTCCAGCTCTTTCTCCTTCTGGAAGATTTCCTGCTTCATGCCGTCAATCTTGTCCTGTTTGGTGGCCAGGGCTTCTTCAGCGGTGGCCAGCCGGGCCTGCAGGTCCTCCACCACCTCCCTCTGCACCAGATGAGCCTACAGGGGCAGAGGGCAAAGGTCACCTACGTCAGGGTTACAGTCAAGTTACAGTGAAGACTTTTTAATGCCTTTGACAATGAAATTCAAGACTGGCGGTTGAAATAAACTTGAGAATAAAAACAACTGTAGATCAATCAAGAATCAATAAAGTTTAAACTTATCTTTGAATATCGGTGTGTGTGACTGGGCTGATTTCTCCTCTAAAACCTCTAAAACCGAATTCAAGACTTGAAATGCTTCATGTAGGCCTTGAGTTTAGACACTGTCAGGAGTTAGACACCTGCAGACCCTGATAGGGAATCACTGGAAACCAAACCAAGTCCAAATCAATGAGCATCAGTCCAGACTGACCAGGTCTCCTTCTACCCATAATGCCTTGTGTTCTGGGGTGGTTTCCTGTAGCTGGTTGGATCCCGTTCTCTCTCCTAACGAACCACCACAGTTCTCTTCTACCCATAATGCCTTGTGTTCTCTTGTTAGAGGACTGAGACGTTTTCAGGCGTCTCGTCGGTTATTTGGTGAATGTTGTTGTTCTCACCTGGAGACCAACCAGCTAGAGGAGGAAACGCTGCAGAGGTTAACAAACCCACCAGAACACGCTGACTGTGAACGCAGCCTCATTTGCAAAGGACCAACCATGGTAAATAAAGGTTAAATAAAATCAAATGTAACAGCTATGAACACCAACAGAAAGACGTGTTGTTAGGAGTCACCTCTCTCTTCTTCTTCTCCTCTTTGAGTTCGTTGTAGTCTTCAAACAGCTTGGTGTAGGCGTCCTTCAGCTGGGCCAGGTTGTTCCTGACAGGGGAGACGAGGGAGGACGGGTATCACTGGTGACTCAGAGTGTGTGTGTGTGTGTGTGTGTGTGTGTGTGTGTGTGTGTGTGTGTGTGTGTGTGTGTGTGTGTGTGTGTGTGTGCTCTCTGACCTCTCCTCCCCAGCCTTCCTCTGCTCCAGCTGGCTCTGGGCCTGCATGCTGTCCAGCTGGAGTTTCAGCCGGTCGTTCTCCGTCTGAACCGCCTGCTTGTCCACCAGCTGAGCCCGGAGAGTCGCCACGTCCTGCTCCACCTCCCGACACCTGGAGCAGACAGACAGGCAGACAGACAGGCAGAGAGACAGGCAGAGAGACAGGCAGAGAGACAGGCAGAGAGACAGGCAGACAGGCAGACAGACAGGCAGGCAGACAGACAGAGAGACAGGCAGACAGACAGACAGACAGGCAGAGAGACAGGCAGACAGGCAGACAGACAGGCAGGCAGACAGGCAGGCAGACAGACAGACAGAGAGACAGGCAGACAGACAGACAGACAGGGAGAGACAGGATGTGACAAGATATGAACATGAGATTAAAAGAGAGAACAGGAAGTGGTGAGGTGCAGGGTGTAGTGTTTCACTGTGGGTCAGCAGCAGCCTAGAGGTTAGAGATCTTTGACAGGAAGGTCGCTGGTTTGAATCCCCAACGCTCTGCCCTCCCTCAGTAACATGATAAACCCCCAACAGCTCCAGTGGAGACGCTCAGCGACCAGCAGTAGAAGAAGAAGACAATGTGTTTACTGTATGAATGTAAAGCACTGCTGGATCAATAAAGGTTCAAATAAAAAAAATAAAAAAATAAAAGCCTGCTGTCACTCAACACGCAATCTCCCAAAACCTTGATGTACTTCATTGGGTATTTACATGACGTGTGTGTGTGTGTGTGTAACCTGTCCTGCAGGTTCTTCTTCATGCCCTCTGCGTCGTCCAGCTTGCTCTGCGCCTGCTGCAGCTCTTTGAACAGCGTCATCATCTGGGACTTCAGGTTCTCCACCTCAGACGCCTGAACCGTTCAGAGCAAAACCAACAGGATTGTGACTTCAGTGAACATCTCGGAGTACAGACTCTCAACTCAACGCTTCAAATGGAAAATCAAAAGGTCCAGAACAAGAAATATAGAAATAGAGATATAGAGATACTGATACTATATAGAAATAGAGATATATAGATACTGATACTATATAGAAATAGAGATATATAGATACTGCTACTATATAGATATATAGATATAGAGATACTGATACTATATAGAAATAGAGATATATAGATACTGATACTATATAGATATATAGATATAGAGATACTGATACTATATAGAAATAGAGATATATAGATACTGATACTATATAGAAATAGAGATATATAGATACTGCTACTATATAGAAATAGAGATATATAGATACTGATACTATATAGAAATAGAGATATATAGATACTGCTACTATATAGATATATAGATATAGAGATACTGATACTATATAGATATATAGATATAGAGATACTGATACTATATAGATATATAGATATATAGATACTGCTACTATATAGATATATAGATATAGAGATACTGATACTATATAGATATATAGATATAGAGATACTGATACTATATAGATATATAGATACTGCTACTATATAAATATATAGATATAGAGATACTGATACTATATAGATATATGGATATAGAGATATATAGATCTCTCCTGCATCCCACCAGAGACACTCTCTATGACCTTCTACTTCTACAATACTACAACAATATGATACTACAACAACACAATACTACAACAATATGATACTACAATACTAGTCTGAGTAACACCAAGTTCTACAAGGAATTATGATATATATCCATAATTACTTTACTACTACTACTAGTAGTACTACTAATAATAATACCTTCTCCTCCTTCCCAGAATCCCCCTGCTGGCTGATGTCTGTCTCTGGCTGGGAGGTCTGTGTTGATTGGTCAGTGTTCTTCCTCCTCTCCTCCAGCTCTTCAATCCTGTCAGATAAGATAGAAGTGTTACTCTCCAACCTGGTGGGACCAATCAACCGGCTGCTGGGGAGTCATGGGACTTCTGGTTGGCTTGTGATTGGTCAGTGTGAACCTGAACCAACCAGATAGAGACACAGACCAGAGGACTGGATGAGGGCGATCGCCCCTGATGCCTACCTGGCCTGAGAAGCCCGGAGGTCGGCCTGCAGCCGCTCGGCCCTCTGGGTCTCGTTCCTCAGGGACTGGAGGAGCTGGCTGACCGTCACCTCCTCGCTCTCCAGCCGAGACGCCGTCATGCTGACGTCCAGATGACCACTCCGCTCACCTTCATACGCTTCCCTCCCACTGTCAACGGCGGCATCCTGAGAACACAGAGGACAGGTTGGCCGGTCAGATCAATATATCAGTTTGCCGATATATCAGGCTGAGTTTTAGTGTCCCATGATGGTCTAAATGCGGTTTCAGAGGCTTCCCACCCTGATGACAAGAGAATTCAGATGGAAACACTGAATCATTTGGACATTTGGGTTTTTTTGGCATGAAAATGGTCAAATTTAACAAATATCGTCTATCAGCCTTAAAAAAAACTCTATTGGTCGAACCCTACTAGTGACGCAGAGTTCAATAAGTGTGTGTGTGTGTGTGTGTGTGTCACTCACTGCGACCCTGATGATCTCGACGAAGGAGTCGTCAGGCGACCCCTGACCCGTCTTCAGCTGGAGTTCAGAGTTCATGGCCACCAGGTCGTTCTTCTCCGCCTGCAGACGAGCGACCTGGGCGCGCAGGGCGTCCAGCTCTGCCCTCTGATTGGCCGACACCACCTGCAAATGACATTTCACCCACAAGATATAAGTCTGGTAACAAGTACTATTATTACAGTTTTAGTGTCCCCTGGTCTAAATGATCAGAGAGGAGACCCCGCCCCCCTCACCTGCCCCCCCTCTGCTCCCTGCAGCTCCTCCAGCTTCCTGCTCAGCTGCTGGTTGTGGTTGGTCAGCGCCTCCACGCGACCTCGCGCCTCCTCCAGCCGCCGCTCCAGGAACTCCTTGTCCTCCCGCTGCTTCTCCCGCCACGCCGACAAACCCTCGAAACGCTCCTTCATCGACAGGTTGGTCTGCCTCAGGGCCTCTAGACACGAGAACATGCTGTGTTATTTTCTCCACAGCAACAGGATACTTAGCAAGACACACACACACACACACACACACACACACACACACACGTTCTCACCCTTCAGGTCTCGGTTCTCCTGGATGAGGATGTTCATCTGCTGCAGGGTTTCCTCCAGGGTGCCGGACTGGCCGGGACCCCGAGAGATGTCACCGTTCATCATGGGGACACCAGAGGCCATAATACTGAGGAGGGGAGGGGAGAGTTGTCTGTATACAGGTGACATAACCCCGCCCCCTCTGGCAGCCATATTGGAGGTCTTCAGCTCTGTGAACAGCTGATTGTGTTTCTAAACGTTTCACTTTGTATTATCTTTGTATTGATGCTGTGCAAGGCCGTTTGATCAACCTGAGTAGAAATGATACTGACTGAGGTGAAGACACGTCACTCAGTTAATACTCGATATAAACTGGACTGACTCCAACCAGAAGCGTCCCCATGTTATTGACTAGTCAGTTAGGCAGCATGAGGTATAAAAACAGATATATCCATCTATGGTACTTTCCTCTTTTTGGTATTCTGAACTTGTTCATGTGTTTCGTTGTCAATAAAGTTAACAAGAAACCAGCCCCGTGTTGACTCAGTGCTTTAGGACGCAGCAGGAGATCGGCAGAACACAGCTCGTTCAAATTCAATAACCTGATCAGCTGATCACATGCTGGATCTGCCTTTACGACGAGAGACTACAGAGATCCTAGAATACAGTAGTATACGAGTACCACCAACAATGTAAGTCCCTGTAGGAACATGACGGCGATACCGACGAAGACAACTATGAACTCACTATGGAGAACCACGCACACACTACAGGAATATTACAGACGTATTGTGATTCTTCGTTGTGGTAACTTCACTTTCGTTTTCTGACAGGTGGGTTTTTAACGTTACAGTTGGTTTCCGTTTCAGGAATAGCAACGAAAAGTTCATGACACAACAGGAATGTGGTTTATCAGAGCCGAACTGCGTCACGTCAAACACCGAACGGGTTTAACGGTTTAAACTCACCTGCTGTGAACTCCGGTGTTAACGGCAGACCGTAATTTCACTCCCAAAAAGTAAATAAAGACACTCGGAGGTTTGAGACCCTTGGACAACCCTTTCCACTGCCTCCGATGTGTGCGGGTCTCCAGCAGCGTCAAGACAGCTAGGTGAAAGCATAGCACATCCAGATGGTATTTTCAAAATAAAATACAATGTTGACGCATGTCAACGTTTTATGGGTGATACAGACTACCAGAGTGAAGAGTAGCCATTAGGAACAATAATACCACTCTGTATTTAATCCAATGATTTCACTGAGAATTTTGATATGATTTATTGTTCTGTACATCCCAATCTGCAGCCTTAATTCACTAAACCCTAAGCTATGTTCTTGAATCTAATATAATTTGCCACCAACACTTCAAAAGATGCTTATATAAATATAATATATAAATGGTGAGTGCTATACCTTACCATAACAATTAATGCCCATGACTGGATTATTATTTTTTTTCTATTATTATTTTATTTATTTATATATTTTTATTAAAACTTTATTTTATATATTATACATTTTATTTAACACCTTACTTCCTGTTACAACCTTGCAAACTGTCGCGAACTTGACGCTACTCCGACTTGTTTGGCTTTACAGTCATTTCCTTGTCGTGACGTCAGAGCGCCCAGCGCGCGGAGTGAGCAGATCTGATAGAAACGCCGCTACAGAAACACAGCGGTGCTCTTCCGCACTTGACCCGCGTCTATCCGGACGGTTTGGAAATCTGATCGTGCGTCACTTCCAGCCTCGAAGTGGCAACGGAGGGGCGGAGCCACCAGTCAGCTGACGGCGGGATTTCCCTTCAGGAGTGACCTTGCACTTTGGAAAGGGAAGGGAAAGGCATGGATACTCCCAAACCCAAGAAAAAAGGGTTAGGTACTTAATGTGGCATGCACTTTATACCTGTACATATACCTGTATATCATATATCTATAGATATAAAATCTAAGAGACAAGAGACAAAGATGGAAAGAAGAAAATCAGTTCCTTTATTAAATGATGCAGTTACCACTAAAGTCCAACAGCAGCCTGTGTTGCATACTCCAACCATCATACTTGTTAAAGTCCACCTGTCAGAAATATAGTACAGTTATAGTATAGTATATATAATAGTATATAGTATAGTAGTTATAGTATAGGACAAATGTATTGTTACATGTGCATCTTTTTTTTATAGCTTTAGCAATGATGGTGTAAGCTCTAGACCACGTGGAGCTGAATGTTAGAGCCAGTCATTTGATTGGTCTAGTTGGCATTAGATACACTCCATCGTAAGCAGTCTTCCTTGTTAGTTTGATTGTGTATTCAATGTTACCTTGGAAAGACGTTGCCTGGCAACAGAAGTCCTGTCCCCTCTCACAATTACACCTGTGCTAAAATCCTGAGAACACCAACAATGTAAATCCACTTTCATTGTGTGGTAATTCAATGCCATGATGAATGGTGAAGACAGATGCCTTACTTCACCCACCAGCCATTCATTTGGTCTTAGTGTTTGGAAGTCCCTCAACCTCGATACACAGCTTGCTGCGTGGTTCACAGAGGTAACACCTGAGACCACCGATTCATTCCATGAGTTTTCAAAACGTTGTTGTACTTTTCAATTAAGTAAGGTTTTTTTTCCTTGTACTATTTACTAATACTTTGGGTATACTGATGCAACACTCAGCTTCATGTTCCTCAAAGTCTCTTCCATGGTATGAAGAGGTTTTGCCTGGTGTTAAAAGCACATATTGAAACTCTTTTGTTTAAACACCTGACAGGTAGCCACTGACAGTGGGCGGGGCTTATCATTATTCCCAAGTTAGTACAAATATTAGTCAAATATTTACACGTGTGATATTGTTGTTCTCAAAATCAACCTAGTTAGTCTTTATCGTGTTAACTTATTGCAAACCGACATTCATTGAAAAGCTGGCTGTCCCCAAAATGTTGACAGGCAGTGTATGACTTCATTTGTGACTTATTGGAAAACCCACCTTGCTCTTGGCTGTTCTCTGGCTCTCTGTCACTTTGCTCTGTGGCTTTGGGACGTGGGAGTGTTCAAAGTAGGTGTTGGGCTCAACGTTGTGGTATCGTTTTGTCCTTTTTGTCCTTGCGAGGCCTTTGGAGCTGGAGCTTTAGCTGGGGCTTGGAAATACTCTGAGGATGTGGGGGACCTCGATTGTCTCCTGTGTGTGTGTGTGTGTGTGTGTGTGTGTGTGTGTGTGTGTTGGAGGTTACACACTTCAGAAGAGTCATTGTAGAGCAGAAATGGTTCATCTCTTTATTGATCAGTCTTTTCAATAACTGATGATTGATCAAACTGTGATGAAAGTTACATTTTCCATTTACGTTCAATCATTTAGCTGAAGCTAAAAACAACATATTGATAAATCAACTAATCGATTACCAATAATAACTTTCCTCTAGTTAAATATTTAACGTCCATGTTCTTGTACATGTGATGTTAAAACCCTGTTCAGTTACCGACACATAGAAGACTCTACTGATGATGAGGAGGAGACCAACATGACAATACAACACAGACAAAGGCTGAATCCCATTTCTCATTTTCACCCCTACGACTCGTTTTCGAGGCCCCTCGCCCTTCGGCTTGGCCCTCGGAACAGAGTCACAAGGGGTAGTGGTTGAAATCTCTCCCTATGAAATGGGACAACCCTTCAAGACCTTGATACGTCATCGATGACGTTTACGTAAACAGACGCGACAAGTTTGTTATCGGACATTACTATGGCAATAATGGTATTATCACAGTGACATTTGCCATTCATCTGATGGAGATAGAAAAGCATGGACGCTCGCGATTCGTTCACAACTTGTTTCACGCTATCAATCGATCAAACAAGTCATCAAATAAAAAAGACCACTGCTTCATTACCAGACCACTTCTTGACAGAATAGCGTTAGCGGTGCTCTGTAGCTAGCAAGCCGTGCTGCTACCGTTACCCTGCCAGTCTGCACTGGTATTAGAGGAGCCGTAACAAGTGCAGCAACTTCGCTGCTGAACTTTAGTTATATTTCGTCATATGCCATCAAAGGGGGAAATGCGACATGGAAATATGTCAAAATGCAGGATTGTCATGCACAAATCAGCCTAAAAACAATGTTGTAACGTTAACTATCGAGGTAGAGACATCGGTATACTAGCGATGTTTTGTTATGCTTGTTATAAAGAAAAGGTCTATAATACATTGAAACGACATTAAACTAAGATAATACCACGGTTAGAATATTTTTTTAAATCTTTATTAACGAAGAAAATACTACATTTGTGGTTCACTTTGGATGGTAGTGTAGCGTTCGCCATGATCTTCCAGTTGATTCGCAGGTCATTCTGGGAGATTTCTCCTAACCCTCGGTTTGTAGTGTGCCCCTGAAAAACCTCCGTTTGGAGGCCATGTAGCCCTAGACCTTCACCCTACCCCTCGATCCCAAGAGAATTGGGACACCCCTACCCCTTCACGTGAACGCGCAAAACGGAGGGGAAGGGCCAAGGGGTGAATTGGGATTTGGCCTTGGTGTCACTTTGAGGGGTGTGTGTGTGTGTGTGTGTGTGTGTGTGTGTCTTTGGTCAGCAGTGTGAGTGTTTCTCTACAGAGGAGGAGACTCTCCCTCCTCCATCTGACACAGAGACACTGAGGAACCAAACATATACCTAAACCTAAACCCAGGGTAGAGGGGTTCAGTGAATGTGGAGGTGAAGGTGTGGAGGTGGATCAGAGAGTCAGAGGAGACTCTGTAGAAGGACAGAGTGCCAGCAGGACAGTCCAGATACACTCCTACTCTGTTGGAGGAGGAGGAGGAGGAGGAGGTGGGGATATGTATGACTGTTGATCTGTTATTGTGCCAGACAGAGTATCCATAATCAGAGCAGAACAGAATCCAGGACTTGTCATTCGCTCCAATCCTACAGTCAACATCTCCTCCTCTCCTCCTGATTCCTCTGTATGTCATTCCTATATAAACCTCTCCTTTCCACTCCACCTCCCAGTAACATCTCCCAGTCAGACCATTTCTACACAGCACCTGTTGGTAGTAGTCAAATCTCTCTGGGTGATCAGGATATGGCTGCTTCTCTAACACCCCTGTCACCTTCCTGTTGTCCTCAGACAGAGAGAGGTTTCTGTATGCTGTGTTTGGGTCCAGTGTGAGTTCACAGACATCTGATGGGGAGAACAAGACACAATACAGCATCAGTTTCTGATCTGAGATCTGTTCTGATTATTAGTTAATTTATTGTCAGCCATCATCTTCATTCTCAGCAGGATCTGAATGAATGGATGTCTATGCTGCTGTGTAGATAGTTGAATGTTCATGAATCAAACTAAATCCACACTTACACTTCTTCAGACCTGATTTCAACCACCTCACTCCACCATGGTCGACTCTGGGGGGGAAACCAAGTCAGACCATCATATTCTCTTTGATATTGAAACATGGACATTTAATAACCTTCCCTATGAAGGATTTTCCAACAACATCACTCATATCCTCCATTAAACATTAAACAACATGACCCAGCTTCACAGTCTGACTGAGAACATCATGGCTGCCAACTCCACCCCTCTAGAAGACATTGCCTCTGCCTGGCAGCAAGCCTCTCCATACCTGAGAGTGTCCAGTCTCCAGTGTGGTTCCTCCAGTCCAGCAGAGAGCAGCTTCACTCCTGAGTCTCCTGGGTGATTGTAGCTCAGGTCCAGCTCTCTCAGATGGGAGGGGTTGGAGCTCAGAGCTGAGGCCAGAGAAGCACAGCCTTCCTCTGAGACCAGACAGCCTGACAGCCTGGAAACACACCAGACATGATACATGTTAGATGTTGTTAGTATACCACTCAGAGATCAGCTGCTAGCAGAAACTTGAACTGTCTCCAATACAAACAGCTGACCCATGAGCTGCTTTGTGTTTTCATCTGGTTCATTTGGTTTGAAAGTTCTTGCATCAAGTCCTTTCTGTGTTTTGGTTTCTACAACAGAAGCAGTGAGGAGAGGAAGTAAAGAAATATCCTGATGGAAAGTAATTCACTGGCTAGAAGGAAGAGCTAAATGTTGGTATCACTACTAACAGGTTAGGTGTTTCTTGACTGACATGAACCTTCATGTGAAGCAGATTTAAATGGTCATGTGTTGACCAGGTTGAGGAACCCTGACCTGAGAGTCTCCAGTCTACAGTCTGGACTCCCCAGTCCAGCAGAGAGCAGCTTCACTCCTGAATCCTGCAGGTCATTGTTACTCAGGTCCAGGACTCTCAGACTGGAGGACTTGGAGCTGAGAACTGTCGACAACTCCTCACAGCATTCCTCTGTGAGCTGGTTTTGATTCAACCTGACAAAATGGATAGAAAAGTTTCATTTCTATTTGAGACATTTAGTTTTCCAGAGCGACACACTGAGCAGGAAGGACACATTTGATGTCTCCATAAAGATGGGAGAGTGAGCCCTCATGACGTATCCTGTTCCTCACTGCATGTGGCTGGCTTTTATTGTGGCGTCCAAAAAGTTGAAATGTTCAATATTATCACCACATTGTGTTTTCAATGTCTCCTTCCTTTAAAGATTATTCCTCAGTAATCAACGGTGGATTCTGTCAGCCTGTTCTTTATCTTCTATTCTCTCAGGTACGTACACAACGGTTTGTCAGTGAAAATAAGACATCAAAACATTTTGACTAAAACTATTTCATTCATGGACCAATCAGACATTTATTCATTGAGTTGTTGTGACTGTTGAGTTTCACATCCCAGTCAAAATGTGATGAAATGAGAAATAATGTTATTGGGGAAATTGTGGGTCAGTCTGATTGTTAAACCCATCTGACCACCAACTGGCAGGAATGATCAGGTTCAGCTCTCCAGTCTCAAATAAATCACACGAAGAAGAAGCAGTGCTCTGGGTAGGGAAGCTTTCTGAATCTGACTCTGATGTTGTTGTGAGACCACATGGGGTTTACTGTGTAGACAGCGACTGCTCACTCTAGATTTATAAACTCTTTGGATGTTTCAGAGATCAAACATGAAACACTCCAACTCTGCCCACCCTTTAAATAGAATCACAGGAACAGAAAAGTAGAGATATAACACAATAGATTTTTATCACAAAGGGTTTACACCAAACAAGATATTGACTGATCAAAGCAGAAAAGGTATCTGATCACGGATAAAATGAAGAACAAAATACAAAGACATCAAAAACCAGCATGCAATGTTATAGTCCCAACAAAAGCATCATGTGACCCAACCTGAGAGTGTCCAGTCCACAGTGTGGACTCCCCAGTCCAGCAGAGAGCAGCTTCACTCCTGAATCCTGCAGGTTGTTGTTACTCAGGTCCAGGTCTCTCAGACTGGAGGACTTGGAGCTGAGAACTGAGGCCAGAGCTTCACAGCTTCTCTCTGACAGCCAACAGCCACTGAGCCTGAAGAAGAATTAGAGATAAAGACAAACAAGAACTTTGAAAATGTCTAACGTCACATTTGATATATTGAATATATCCAATTATGTGTGCTGCACCTACACAGATCTATTGGAGGCTTTGACCACTGGCAGCAGCTTTAGAAGAACCTTCTCTGAAGCAGAGTATTTCTTCAGGTCAAACACCTCCAGCTCTTCTTCTGATGACAGTAAGATGAAGACCAGAGCTGACCACTGAGCAGGGGAGAGTTGGTCTGTGGAGAGACTTCCTGATGTCAGGTACTGTTGGATTTCCTTCACTAGAGAATGGTCATTCAGCTCATTCAGACAGTGGAAGAGATTGATGCTTCTCTCTGGAGAGGGATTCTTCCTGATCTTCTCCTTGATGTATTGGACTGTTTCCTGATTGGTCTGTGATCTACTTCCTGTATGTTCCACCAGGCCTCGTAGGAGAGTCTGATTGGCCTCCAGTGAAAGACCCAGGAGGAAGCGGAGGAACAAGTCCAAGTGTCCCTTAGGACTCTGTAAGGCCTTGTCCACAGCTCTCTGGTGGAGGTGGTTTACTGCAGGTTTGTGTTCTGCTGATGAGGAGGATGTTGATTGTGGTTCTATTAGCAGATTGACACCAGTGGTGATGAATGACAGAAAGACATGAACAGCAGCCAGAAACTCCTGAATGCTCAGATGGATAAAGCAGAACACCTTGTGCTGGTACAGCCCACGCTCCTCTTTAAAGATCTGAGTGAACACTCCTGAGTACACTGAGGCTGCTCTGATATCGATGCCACACTCGGTCAGGTCTGCTTCATAGAAGATCACGTTGCCTTTCTGCAGCTGCTCAAAAGCCAGTTTTCCCAGAGACAGAATCATCTCCCTGGTATTCCTGGTATATTCCTCTGTATTCCAGTGTGGATCTGTCTCAGCTCTCCCATGATACTTGACATTCCCCTGTTTGGACTGAACCACCAGGAAGTGGATGTACATCTCAGTCAGGGTCTTGGGCATCTCTCCTCTCTGATTGGTTGTCAACACATGATGCAGAACTGTAGCAGTGATCCAGCAGAAGACTGGGATGTGGCACATGATGTGGAGGCTTCGTGATGTCTTGATGTGGGAGATGATTCTGCTGGCCAGCTCCTCATCTCTGAACCTCTTCCTGAAGTACTCCTCCTTCTGTGGGTCAGTGAACCCTCTCACCTCTGTCACCATGTCAACGCACTCAGGAGGGATCTGATTGGCTGCTGCAGGTCGTGTGGTTATCCAGAGGAGAGCAGAGGGAAGCAGTTTCCCCTTGATGAGGTTTGTCAGCAGCACTTCCACTGAGGTTGACTCTGTAACATCAGTCCAGATCTGGTTGTTCTGGAAGTCTAGAGGAAGTCGACACTCATCCAGACCGTCAAAGATGAACACAACCTGGAACTTGTCAAAGCTGCAGATTCCTTTGGTCTCAATGAAGAAGTCATGAAGAAGTTCCACCAAGCTGAACTTCTTCCCTTTGAGTAAGTTCAGCTCTCTGAAAGTGAATGGAAACATGAAGTGTACATCGTGGTTGGTTTTGTCTTCAGCCCAGTCCAGAGTGAACTTCTGTGTTAAGACTGTTTTACCGATGCCAGCCACTCCCTTCGTCATCACTGTCCTGATTGGTTCCTCTCTTCCAGGTAAGGGTTTAAAGATGTCTTCACATGTGATTGTTGTTTCTGGTCTGGCTGGTTTCCTGGATGCTGTTTCAATCTGTCTGACCTCATGTTCATCATTGACCTCTCCACTCCCTCCCTCTGTGATGTAGAGCTCTGTGTAGATCTGATTCAGAAGTGTTGGGTTTCCTGCTTTAGCGATCCCCTCAAACAAACACTGAAACTTCTCCTTCAGATTAGATTTCAGTTGACGTTGGCACACTGGACCAGGAGTTTCTGAATGAACAAACAACAAATAACACCAATGAGTGGATGTTGAGGTAAATATGAGAAATGAGAACATTTCCAGGTGAACAAGTTAATTTCCCAACTCCATTGTAACTATTCAGCTCATCAGACAATCAGGTCCTGCCTGTTCAGTCCAATGTGGAAGGCAACAAAGCTGGTTTTATTTTTTATTAAAGTGTTTGACTGTGTTCAGCATCTTACACCCACATGAACAAATCAATAATTTCACCAATGATCCCTGGGGATTGTGATCATTGATCTACCAATGAGTAATTGAATAGATCTCATTTGAGAAACTGTCGTCTTACTGCTCTGCAGAGAGTCCTCCAGCAGTGTGATCTTCAGAAGTGCCTCTCTGCTGCTGCTCCTCCTCTGCTCTTCCTCCTCACCGTCCATCTCCTCCTCGTCCTCCCTCTGCCTCTCTAAGCATTCTGGGTAATCTGGACTCTGAATAATATAGAAATGAAACTTTCATACTAAACTGGCGGACCACAACATCAAATCCATCTGTCAGACTGAAAGCCCACTGGTCTAAAGATGCAGCATGGAGACAATTAGGACCAGAATGGTTGTTTTTCATTTGTGGCTGAAGTAAAAGGTGTTGTTGTACATTTACACACCTTGAATATGGAGGCCAGGTCTGATTGATGCTCCTGGGCAGACTGACCATTGGGAACCTCTGACCTCTCCTGGTTCAATTCTTGCCTTTGCTCAGTAGAGTGGTGTCCATCTTTGAAGACAAGAGGTTCCTTAATAGACCAGTCACTCTTCATGGACAGACAGCTGGGTACAGGGGAGTCTGGTCTCTCCTGGTGCATCCTGATACAAACAGGATTGATAAAACAGGTGATGGTAGAAAAAAGATGGAAAAGCATGAAAACAATGTTTGTTCTGAAAAACACATCTGGGATAAAGGAATATTTATAATGTTATATATCTTAATGCTAATACAACATACCTTTTGACAGATACATGCTGTTCCTTAAAGTTAATGGCATCCATAGGCCGGGCCCTCTTCCTGGACACACAGCTGGGTTCAGGGGAGTCTGGTCTCTCCTGGTTCAATTCTTGCCTTTGCTCAGTAGAGTGGTGTCCATCTTTGAAGTTATTAGGAGGATCCATAGACCAGTCACTCTTCATGGACACACAGCTGGGTTCAGGGGAGTCTGGTCTCTCCTGGTTCAATTCTTGCCTTTGCTCAGTAGAGTGGTGTCCATCTTTGAAGTTACGAGGTTGTCTCATAGACCAGTCACTCTTCATGGACACACAGCTGGGTACAGGGGAGTCTGGTCTCTCCTGGTGGGCGGGGCTTCAACACAACACAGACAGACCTTTTACTCTGGATAGTGATGGTGTCATGCAGAGGTGTAAAATCCCAGGTTCAGAAAGTAAAGTCCTGCCAGGATTTTTCTCCACCTGTGCTCTTCACCAGGTGATCACAATTATACGTCCCTCCCCATGCTGTAGAATGGAACTAATCAGAACATCAAAATAAAACTCTGGCAAGTCCTTTTACTTTCTGAACCTGGATGTTACACCTCTGTCATGATATCACTGCTGAGCTCTGAGATGGAGAACAGTCATGGACAGTCAGAGATCCTCATCTTACCTCTGAGCTTTGATCTGGATGTCATGTTCCCCAGACAGAGAGGTTTTAGAGGTAGGGACCCCCTCCTCTCTCTCCTCAGACAGATTCATAGTAGAGCGTCCAGCTGGACAGAAGCTGGGAAGCTGCAGATCAGTTGGTGTAGTTCTGCTATGTGTCCACTAGATGGAGACATTAACCACATCATCAGTGAACTAAAGCCCAGCCCAGAAAGAGAATGGATGGATGGATGGATGGACTGCATTTATATAGCGCTTTACAATGTATGCCTCTCATTCACCCATTCACACACTCACACACCGATGGCAGTGAGCTACCATGCAAGGTGCTGGCCTGACCATCGGGAGCAATTTGGGACACTTCGACATGTGGACTGGAGGAGCCGGGGATTGAACCTCTGATCTTCTGATTAGAGGACAACCCCCTCTACCTCCTGAGCCACAGCCGCCCCAAGTTCAAGTTCAAGTTCAAGAGGTTTATTCGTCACATACATACACGGGGTGTGCAGTGAAATGAAAAAGTGGCAGTGCTCAACAGAAATGTGCAAAGGGCAACAAGTTCACACTATTTACAATAAAGAAAACCAACACAATATTTACAATATTAGAGTAAGAGCTCTATATAAAAGAAATACAATATCTACAGTAAGAGCACTTAACAATATAGAAATAAGAGAAATTGTATGTATGTGTAATATAAATTATGTGTAGTCTTTACCTAGGGCGGCTGTGGGCCAGGGGGTAGAGCAGGTCGTCCACTAATCGGAAGATCGGCGGTTCGATCCCAGGCTCCTCCAGTCCGCATGTCGAAGTGTCCTTGGGCAAGACACTGAACCCTAAATTGCTCCCGAAGCTGCGCCTTCGGTGTGTGAATGTGTATGAATGGTTAGTTTCCCCTGATGTGCAGGTTGGCACCTTACATGGTAGCGCCCTGCCATCAGTGTGTGAATGGGGTGAATGTGAATGTAGTGTAAAGCGCTTTGAGTGGTCGGAAAAGACTAGAAAAGCGCTATATAAGTACAGTCCATTTACCATTTACCATTTACCTTAGTGTGTGTGTGTGAGTGAGTGTGTACATAAATCATCTGTATCGATGTAAAATGTACTGACAGAGCTGCAATGTGTTTACATCCAAAGTGAGAGCTTCAAAACAAGACTGTGATTTATATCCTATCCTGATGATCACCAACCACGACACCTCTTCACATTAAAACGTTTTCACATTGATGTTGTTCAGAAAGTGTCAGAAAGTTTAGTTTAGTTTAGTTTAGTTTAGTTTATTAGGATCCCCATTAGCTACAAATGGTAACAGCTACTCTTCCTGGGGTCCACATAGAACAGTATACAAACAAACACACAAAGCAAAATACATAGTAAAGGTAACAGAGAAAAAAATAAATAATGACATTAATAAAGAAAATAAAACAAATTAACACTAGTACTGAGTGAGTGAACATTTACATAGCGCCTCTCCATATAAAAGTGCTTCCCCTCCACCATGCACCAAGGGAAGAGGGCGGGAAAGGATGTGGGAGGGGGGGGAGAAAGACAGAGAGAGATTCCTGAATAGCTCTATATTTTGGATATATTTGATTTGATTAACAGAATGTATTTACAACAAAAGACTTTGCAGTTATTCATCAAGGTTTGTAAGATGCATTAGTCTTTTTTTAAAGTGCATTTTACCTTTAATTTCTGTAATCTCTAAAGGTGACATTGCTCTGTCCATCACTGTTCTCCTCATTGCATTTGATCTAGGCCTGGGTACCGTGAATCGACCCATCACCACATGCCTGGTGGTATAGCTATGTCTGTTACTAGTGTAATGTAGAAGTTCATGTAAGCAGTTGGGTTTTTTCTTTAAACAAATATTCCTAAAGAATAGCATGAGACTAGCTGCCGGTGCCGGTTCTAGGCATGGGCACGGGGGGCAATGCCCCACCAACGCCAAGCGTCCCCGCCGGGCCCGATCTGTTCTGCGCATTTTTAAACCAAAACAAATCACCCTGTAGTGTATTGGCCGTAACTGTGCCGTAGTCCTGATTGGTTAGTGTGACAGTATAAAACTGTGTGACAACGAAACTTCACTGTCACTTTTACAATGCGTTTGTGGCGGACTGGACCAGCCTCGGTGCTCCGCGGCTGACCTGCCGGGAGGGAGGAGGTGCGCGCGCCGGGGAAGACGGCGCTCTACACGGCCGTGAGCGCCGGGGCGCTAATACTGTGCTACAGCGTAGCCCCTTTAAGAGAATGGGCGGGGCAGAGTGTCTTTGCGTAGCAAGTGTGTGGTGAAGAGAGAGAGAGTGTGTGTGTAGAACGGCAGAGGAATAGGAGCGTCAGTAAAAGTGTTGCAGAGTTTGTAATAAAGACTGCAGCGTCTCAAGGTAGTGTCCCGTGTCCCGTGTCCCGTGTCCCGTGTCCCGTGTCCCGTGTCCCGTTTTCCTCCCGACTGCTGTAGAAGTGTAATTGGTCCCGAAGTACATGAACTTCGGCCCTGGAGGACAAGAGACTCCCCTGTGCTCTCCGACCTGGTCTGGGGCTGGGCAGGCTAACAATGGAGAAATAAACTACCTACCTACTAAATACCAAGCGTCTTTCAAATCAATCACGTTAGTTAATTATGTTAACCAGCCAATGCGCGCGCTCGTAAATTCACTCCGGCTCACTAAACACGGCGAATGTCAAAAAGCAGTTTTTCTACAAAATTGAGGGAGATTACCAAGTGTCATTATACTAGCCCTAAAGTGTTGTTTTCATTATGAGTTTAGTCATACTTTACACCAAATACACATGAATATGATTAATTTAATAATGAAATGGAAAACAAATAATAAAAAACGTCCAAAATACAGGACTTGCCCCCCGAATCAAAGCAGTCTAGAACCGGGCCTGCTAGCTGCTGTTAGCATCGCGGCTAGTGCTAGTGAGAGTCAAAGGTGTTGAAGAGGTTTTCAAACCTGTAGGCTCTGCAACACATTACTAATACTACTTATATATATATAGTATAACACACTGTAAACTGAAGTAGTAATTTGTCATGTAAAGTGTTGGTTACAATACCTTTAGGGTTCAAGATATTCTGCGACACGACGACGAGAAAAGAGAAAGTAGAGAAAGTCTTAATAGGGGAGGGGTTTAGATGTGACTGAGAACCTGAAAAAACTGAAAACGTTAAAAAGTAAAATCTCTGAATTACTTATTACTTAATATTGTTCATCTTTGACCTTTAATAAAAATACTACTTGAAATAATTAGTTGACAATTTGACAAATGGGTGACTTTATGCTGATATTTCTCAAAACTGGTACAGTAAAAGTGTTTCATATTTATGGTGGTTACAGAGAGGGATGAAATAAACTTGCATTGTCTAGGTGGTGAGAACAGCTCAATAAAGCATTTACACAATATCTGTCCTTTATGAGTCTCCTTTAATGTTTGCAAGCATGAGCCACTCTCTTACCAAGAGTGGCTATAGTTCAATGGTTATAACAGCAACCAGGGCGTAGTCTTGTCTCTAGTCACAAGATGAACCAGGACCAGCCTGTGAAGCATCCCAGAGGAGGAACTGGAGGAGGGGGTGGTGATGGGTATTGACAACCAGCGGAGACAGGAAGGGGAACGATGACATGCATTTCACTAGATTCAAGATTCAAGATTCAAGAAGTTTAATTGTCACATACACACACGAGGTGTGTAGTGAAATGCAAAGTGGCAATGCTCAGCAGAAATGTGCAAAATAACAGGTTCACACTATTTACAATAACCAACACAATATTTACAATGTCACAGTTTTTAAGAGCTCTATATAAAAAAACAACACAATATTTACAATAAGAGCACTTTATAAAAAAATATAGTAAAAAAAGGGAAAATTGTATGTATAATATAAATTATAAATTATGTGTAGTCTTTACCTAAGTGTGTGTGTGTGCATAAGAGGGGCAGTGTGTGTGTCTTGGTGGGGGCCCTGGTGAGGTCAGAGTTCACAGTCCTGATGGCCTGAGGAAAGAAACTCCGTCTCAGTCTCTCTGTTTTGGCAGCGTGACTACGGAAACAGTCCGTTGTTGGGGTGGTGAGGATCCTTCATGATCCTGCAGGCTCTGGTTCTGCACCTCCTGGTGTACAAGTCCTGCAGGGTGGGGAGTGTAATTCCAATAGTGCGCTCGGCCGAACGCACTACTCTCTGCAGAGCCTTCCTGTCCTGAGCGGAGCTGTTGCCAAACCAGGCAGTGATGCTTCCTGTCAGGATGCTCTCTACAGCTCCAGAGTAGAAGGACTGAAGGATCCTCCGGGAGACTTTGAATTTCCTCAGTTGCCTGAGGTGGTAAAGGCGCTGCCTCGCCTTTCTCACCAGAGTGTCAGTGTGTGTGGACCATGTGAGATCTTCGGTGATGTTGACTCCCAGGTATTTATACCTGCTCACCCTCTCCACAGTATTCCCATTAATCCCCAGTGGTGAGTACGTCCTCTGTTGTTGTGTCCTCCTAAAGTCCACAATCAGCTCCTTAGTTTTGGTGACATTCAGGAGGAGGCTGTTGTCCTGGCACCAGAGTGACAGATCAGCAACTTCCTCCAGGTAGGCCTTCTCGTCGTTGTTGGAGATCAGGCCCACCACCACTGTGTCATCCGCAAACTTAATGACTACTACACACTACACACCTCGTGTGTGTATGTGACAATTAAACTTCTTGAATCTTGAATCTTGAATCTTGAAGGTGAGCAAGGACATACACAATCACATGAAAAATGATGAATATGATACAACATGGAAAAATTGCCAATGACAAAACTCACTTGATGGGAAAAGTATAGAATTTCTTGTAGACTCGGGCAGGGCGCTCAGTCATAAAACGTAGTGAGTGGACATCAACGGCAAAATGAAGTGGCCGATATACAGAAACAATAGGGGCAGGGGGAATTACAACCAAAGAGAAATGTACTGCTCCATTGTCTGTGATTGATGAAGAAACAGGTAGAAAAGGCCCAAAACACTCATTCACTCTGTCAGAAGTGTGTCCAGTAAACCTGTTGGCTAGGGACTTGATGTGTGTTTTTGGAGTGCAGAAGGAATAAAAATAATCAGAGAAAGTGAAAAGCTAAGTGACTTTCAGGGGGTGAAATATTCCCTGTTTGAACCACTATATTATTACTCTTGGGCCTTAGTGTCAGATGGGCCACGGTCCATCTCACATCAAGTGTTAACCAAAGCTAAAACAGGAAAAGGGGTTTTCTGCTCACCTTCGGTTAAAGCGTACAGTGTTTCACTGGACAACATGCAATTCACTTTGTTCCAAAAACAGACGTGAAATACAGGAACTTAAGTTGTGTCCAGATGAATGATACTAGACTTGCAGAAGTACCCCCAGGAGTGTTTCACGAGATAAAGACGATGTGGGGCTCATGACAAATGCAGCACCCCTCCAAGTGAGACCCAAACCCACGTATAGACCATGCCAACGACAGTACCCACTCAAACCAGAAGCTGTAGAGGGAATTAGACCAGCATTTAATGCATCATTAAAGCAGGAATAATTGTTGCACACCAATCTTCCCAGTAAAGAAGGAACGGAGTGGAGATTTGTCCAAGATTTAAAAAAGATAAATGAACACCAATAGTACCAGACTCAATCCTATCACAGGTACCTGGTAACAACGCGCATTTTTCAGTGGTCGACTGAGCAAATGCATTTTTCAGCATCCCAGTACATCCGGGTTCACGATACTGGCTTGCATTTAGAAATGAAGAGAAACTGTACACATGGACTAGGATGCCGCAGGGCTACACAGAATCACCTGCTGTTTATGCTGCAGCGTTGAGTGAGTGTCTGGAACATTTCCAATTTAAACATTGATGCAACATGTTGATGACCTGCTGGTCTGTTCCCCTAATCCACATGCATTTTTGTTGTTGCAACATTTGGTAGCGACAGGAAACAAAGCAGGCCCTAAGAAATTACAATTGGCTGAAACGAAGGTTAGATTTATGGGTCATGACATCTCTGAGACGGGCAAAGCGTTGAGTGAGGATAGAATAGAGGCAGTATTGAAAATACCAAAGCCACAAACAAAAAGACAGGTAACGAACACTATTGTTCCTGGGAAGCTCATCACCAAGCTCAACGCCCTAGGACTGAGCCCTCACTCTGCCTGACGGGCAGACCCCAGGTGGTGAGAGTGGGCAACCTCACTTCCTCCACACTCATCCTGAACACTGGCGCCCCCCAGGGCTCGTTATTGTGATATTATGGATTCATTTCCATGACTTGTTTTAGCCCTCACCATTTTCACACCAGTCCCTTAAGATCAAAAATATAATATTACAGCATTTCGTAGCATCATGTATGAACTACAACCATGACATCAGCTGGAGATAGGCTGCTGTATTGCAGCTCATTCCAGTGGCCGCTAGATGGCGCTGCTGTCTTCCAGCTGCGCAGACATTAACCCTGCACTCGGTGGTAAGTAGGAGGAAGGTTTGGCTTTTATTATGAAAACCAGTTCGGAGCTAAATAAATACAAAATAAAATAAATTGGACGCCATAACAACCCTGATGAGAATCTGTTATGGAGGATATTGGCGTTTTATCCCGGGAATATCATATTCAGGGGTTCCAAAACGTTTCCATGTCAAGGACCCCAGATAGATCCACATTAGACCCTTCATGGCAGATGGTAAAGAAGATTTCGATTGTCAGATATGATTTAGTATTGAATTAAATAACCAGGTGTGGAGAGTAACTATTCATCATTTTCCATTGTGGGGCCTGGAACCCCCTCAAGGAACCCTAAAGCACCTTCAATGAGCCCCTGAAGGCTGATGAACCCCTGGAACCTCTACTTGGACCCCTGGAACAACCTCAAGAACTGCTGGAACCTCCTCAGGGCCCCCTGGAACCTACCCAAGGAACCCTGAAACCCCTTCAGTGAGCCCCTGGATGTTGCTGGACCCCCAGTTTGGAAAGCACTGTCCTTTATTCTCTTGCGGGACTCTTCTCTGGTTGTGTTAACTTCTAGTGAATGAAATAACGATAAGATTAAACTGTTGCTTTTCTATCTAGGGGATCCATGAAACCCCCTCAAGGACTCCTGGAACCTCCCTTTGGACCCTGAACCCCCCTCTCAGACTGCTGAAACATCCTCAAGGACCCCTGAAAACCCCTGAAAACCCCCTGGAGGTCCTAGGACCCCAGTTTGTAAAGCACTGTCCTCTCCTATCCTCTAGTGGGACTGACTGATCAGTCGACCCCCTCCAGTGAGAAATAAAGACGCTACTCAATGATTGGCTGAGGTGTAAACTCGGAGCTTCCTGATTGGATGAGTGTGGATGGAGGGTCTTTGGATCCAACTGAGGAATGAAAACAACCACAAGCTGGGAGACCAAGAGAGAGCCACTAGTTGGATTTCTAATTTTCTGCAACTTTCCTTTCGTTTCTCTAACCAACCTGGATCTAAAGAGCTTCTTCTGGTCACGTTTAGTTAAAGGGCAGTGTTGTCGAATTTAGTTTGGAAAGTGACTTATATCAGGTTTTGGAAAAGCAGAGCATCCTTGAGACTTTTGTCAACCATCACAAGTATTTTCGTCCTGCAGTTTTCCCTTCGTTTATTCACTTTACGCAACTTGGATGTTTCTGTTTAGTTAAAGTAAAAAAAAAAAACCAACCGGCTTTACATTGAAAGGTGAAATACATCCGGTTTTCCTCCAGTGAAGCATCCCCCTTTTTGTGATTTCTCGCGCTCGCCGGGATGCTCCTCTCGGCGCTCCTGCTCGCAGCGCTCGGCTTCTCTGCGCGTCCTGGGAGTTTTACGCACGGATGTCAGCTGCCGTCCGAGTGGCGTCCTCTGAGCGACGGCTGCCGCGCGGAGCTGGCGGAGATCATCATCTACGCCAAGGTCCTGGGGATCCACCGGGAGCCCTTCGGAGGGGCGGACAGCCTCTACAACTCGCTGCCGTTCCCGTTCGGGTACGGCTACGAGGGCGCGGAGGACGGGCTGCTGTACGCCGCCGAGGTGGAGCTGCTGTGCGACCAGGCCTGGGGTAGCATGCTGGAGGTGCCCGCCGGCTCCAGGCTCAACCTGACCGGCCTCGGCTACCTGTCCTGCCAATCCCACACCGTGATGGAGAACTACTCCTACATCTTCTTCCTGCGGTGAGTTGGACATCAGATTCAGGGGGTTCCAGTGGCTTTCAAGGGGGTTTGGGGGTAAGACATGACATGACAGAAGTAGACATCATTTTTTACTAATGCTGGAGAAATCCTTCATTTTCAACACAAATATCCGTCCCGAGGTCGACAGAATTTGGGTTCTGTATTCCAATAAAAACTCAAGTAATCTCAATGCTATCCATTCATTTTCAAGGCCTTATTTTATTTTTCTCAAATCCACAAACTTTTAAGGATTTTCAAGGCCGAGGGAACCCAGGTGTTCATTCATCATAACTCTGAAAGCTTAAAAATCAGCACCATGCCAGCAGGGGTGCAGCAAGGAATTATGGGGCCCCCGGGCACAGGAGGTCAGTCAGGCATGGATGGACAGGCTGACACACACACACACACACACACACACACACACACATACAGTGCAGGAAAGTAGATACACAGATGAAAAACTGAGGCATAAACGCAGTCACACACACATGCATGGACAAACACACATACGCACACACACAAACACACTGATTCTCTCTCTCTGTCACACACACACACACACACACACACACACACACACACACACACACACACACACACACACTAACGCCACACACCCCTCACTCCTCCTTGTTGAATCCTGCAGGATGGATGAGAACTACAACATCCTGCCGCACGCCGTCAACTTCCAGGACGCCATCTTCCCCGACACGGCAGAGAACCGGCGGACGTTCTCCAGCCTGTTCCAGTTCTCCAACTGCACCCACGGCCAACCCCTCCAGACCTACAGCCCAGACTGGGACCCCCAGGAGGACAGCAGGGTAGGACCACCAAACCCACTGGACTGGACTGGACTGGACTAGAGTGGACTAGACTAGACTAGACTGGACTGGACTAGACTAGACTGAACTGAGACCCCCAGGAGGACAACAGGGTAGGACCACCAAACCCACTGGACTGGACTGGACTAGACTAGACTAGACTAGACTAGACTGGACTGGACTAGACTAGACTGGACTGGACTAGAGTGGACTAGACTAGACTAGACTGGACTGTACTAGACTGGACTAGACTAGACTAGACTAGACTGGACTGGACTAGACTGGACTGGACTAGAGTGGACTAGACTAGACTAGACTAGACTAGATTAGACTGAACTGGGACCCCCAGGAGGACAACAGGGTAGGACCACCAAACCCACTGGACTGGACTGGACTAGACTAGACTAGACTAGACTGGACTAGACTGGACTGGACTAGAGTGGACTAGACTAGACTAGATTAGACTGAACTGGGACCCCCAGGAGGACAACAGGGTAGGACCACCAAACCCACTGGACTGGACTGGACTAGACTAGAGTGGACTAGACTAGACTGAACTGGGACCCCCAGGAGGACAACAGGGTAGGACCACCAAACCCACTGGACTGGACTGGACTAGACTAGACTGGACTGGACTGGACTAGACTAGACTAGACTGGACTGGACTAGAGTGGACTAGACTAGACTAGACTAGACTAGATTAGACTGAACTGGGACCCCCAGGAGGACAACAGGGTAGGACCACCAAACCCACTGGACTGGACTAGACTAGAGTGGACTAGAGTGGACTGGACTGGACTAGACTAGACTGGACTAGAGTGGACTAGACTAGACTAGATTAGACTGAACTGGGACCCCCAGGAGGACAACAGGGTAGGACCACCAAACCCACTGGACTGGACTGGACTAGACTAGAGTGGACTAGACTAGACTGAACTGGGACCCCCAGGAGGACAACAGGGTAGGACCACCAAACCCACTGGACTGGACTGGACTAGACTAGACTGGACTGGACTGGACTAGACTAGACTAGACTGGACTGGACTAGAGTGGACTAGACTAGACTAGACTAGACTAGATTAGACTGAACTGGGACCCCCAGGAGGACAACAGGGTAGGACCACCAAACCCACTGGACTGGACTAGACTAGAGTGGACTAGAGTGGACTGGACTGGACTAGACTAGACTGGACTAGAGTGGACTAGACTAGAATAGACTAGACTGAACTGGGACCCCCAGGAGGACAACAGAGTAGGACCACCAAACCCACTGGACTGGACTGGACTGGACTGGACTAGACTGGACTGGACTAGACTAGATTGAACTGGGACCCCCAGGAGGACAACAGGGTAGGACCACCAAACCCACTGGACTGGACTGGACTAGACTAGACTGGACTAGACTAGACTGGACTGGACTAGACTAGACTAGACTGGACTGGACTAGAGTGGACTAGACTAGAGTGGACTAGACTGGACTGGACTAGAGTGGACTAGACTAGACTAGACTAGACTAGACTAGACTGAACTGGGACCCCCAGGAGGACAACAGGGTAGGACCACCAAACCCACTGGACTTGACTGGACTAGACTAGAGTGGACTAGACTAGACTGAACTGGGACCCCCAGGAGGACAACAGGGTAGGACCACCAAACCCACTGGACTGGACTGGACTAGAGTGGACTAGACTAGACTGGACTGGACTAGAGTGGACTGGACTGGACTAGACTAGACTGGACTAGAGTGGACTAGACTAGAATAGACTAGACTAGACTGAACTGGGACCCCCAGGAGGACAACAGGGTAGGACCACCAAACCTACTGGACTGGACTGGACTGGACTAGACTGGACTGGACTGGACTAGAGTGGACTAGACTGGACTAGACTAGACTAGACTGGACTGGACTAGACTAGATTGAACTGGGACCCCCAGAAAGACAACAGGGTAGGACCACCAAACCCACTGGACTGGACTGGACTAGACTGGACTAGAGTGGACTAGACTAGACTAGACTAGACTAGACTAGACTGGACTGGACTAGACTAGAAAGCTCCTGAAAGGTTTTTCACATTTTTACAGTGTACATACTGATATTATAGAGGGAGTGGTGTGTGTGTGTGTGTGTGTGTGTGTGTGTGTGTGTGTTGGTTTCTCCTCTAGGCCTGAAACAGCTGGAACGATAAATCCTACCTGCTCACAAAATGTCAGATATGAAATGTCACAACTTTCTTTCAGATACACACACACACACACACACACACACACACAGACACACAGACGGTGAATTTAGCTCCTGGTCGAACATCAAAGAGGTCTCTGATTGGTCGAGGTCCATCCATCCCACCTGGCCCCTCAGGCAGACAGGATACTGACCGTCCAGAGGTCAAAGGTCAAATAGCACAGATCCTCCTCTCCCACACTCAGCAGTGTGACAGTGTGACAGGCAGTATGAAGCAACCTGACCACTGGACTGTGACGCTTGGAGCATCCTCCTGACACTGAGCAGGTAGGAGCGTTCAGACAGGACAGGACATGGCCGCCGGTGAACCACGGAGCTGTGCAGGTTGTGGTGATTGTTTGGAGGGAAACCTGCAGACCCTCAGCCCCCCGTGGCTCCTGGTTTGAGCCCCCGGTGTCAAGATACGACCAAATAAAATAAAATAAAATAAAAGAGTTTCCCTCAGGGATCAATAAAGTATCTATAAAAATAAATACCTAAATATCTTTCATGTATCAGCTGAAAACAGTTTCCAGACCAGTTTTGATATGTCATGTAAAGCTAACGCCTCCTCCAGCACGCCATTGGACGCAAGATGACGCATCTTGTTTTTGATTGGTCCGCGGGGTGCTTGCATCATTCGCGGGGGGGCGGCGTGTTTACTTTTATGGCGTTTTCAGTCGTCCACACAACCGTACGAACGCAGGCGAGCGACTTCTTCTTCTTCTTCCCTGCAGCGCAGCGTGACCTTCAGGGTGTCGGGTTGCTAATGCAGAGCTATGAGGTCAGAGGTCAGGAGGTCAGGAGGTCAGGAGGGTTAAAGACACTGCTTACTGAGAGGACGAGTGCTCGCATGCGGAGGCCGCGACCCTCCAGGCGGGGCGGGACGCCAAACAGGTGTTGCTTCAGGAGGAATTTATGGGAGGACGAGGAGGAAGAGGAGGAAGAGGAGAAGAGTCTCTCTCTCTCTCTCTCTCTCTCTCTCTCTCTCTCTCTCTCTGGAGGATCTAAAGACACTACAGATGAAAAGAGGAAGAACTCCCCTCTTTCTTTTTCCCTCCGTCAACAAAACACCTGAATTCACTGTGAGTGATCAGATTGATCTGTCTGTCTGAATATAACAAAATTATCTATAATGATGATTTAATATCTAAGGAGGCGCGTCGCTGCCGTTGGGTGGAAACCTTGTATCTCCAGAATGTCAAACGCTAAAGGAAACCGCTTTTGTTTTGGCATTTTTGAGTTCATCCAGTGCGTTTTAAAAGGGGTTGTTATGTAATCCTTCAGTCAGGGATGTAATGGAGTCTAAATCCACCTGAACTCAGTTTGTTCATCTTTTTAAGCTGACATGAACCTTCATGACCTGAATTCCTCGTAGTTAGTCGCATGAAACTGATGTAAGTTACGCAAAGATAAAAGGTCTTTAATGGAAAAACGCCTGAACTGATGCTTTTCTTGATGATGACCGACTGGAGGTCACAGTTCATCCAGCTCTTTATTTACCGCGACATCACCGTCCTGAATTAAAGTCAAAACAGGAAAATCCCCAACCCGGCGTTAGGAGGTTTTCTGGTTTCTGTGCCGTGGGAACCAGACGCTCGGAGGGAAGATGAGAGACTTCCTCCACTCTTCTGCCAAAGCCTTCAATTAGTTTTTGTTGAAAGCCTCCTGTTATCCTGGAGAGCTGGACGAAGGCAGCGTCTGATCCTCCTCTGTTGAGTTTGTTTGTTCAATAGTCAGGATGTTATTCTGAATTAAAGTCATTCAGCACGGAGGCAGAGCTGCATGTTTCCCCCCGAATCCCCAAATAAGCCTTATAACCTGCTACTGATGCCCTCCATCCCCTGAACGCACCGCCAGCAGAGGTAATAGTCAC
>JAXDDX010000215.1:517500-522500 GCA_034670405.1 Hoplostethus atlanticus
TAATTCATTCATTCATTTTGGTCAATTACACAATTTGAACATTCACTGCTAAATATAACAGCAACAAAAAAAAACAGTTTATTCAATATCAAATATGTGAGGGGGCACGTGGCCCCTAAATCTGAATGATTATTACACTAGTATGCACACACACACACACACACACCAAATGAAGAGACAGGGAAAGAGTCACGTCACGATCATTCGGGATTTATTCCAGGAGAAAGAAACAAAACACAATCAGTCGCTCTGGCCTCTGTCGTCATGGTAACTCTGATATGTGCACATGATTGTCGAAGGCATCGGATATACAAGCCCCATTAACAGAAAGTCATCATCATCATCACAGCACAGTAAGAGCGGCAGGCAGAGCCAACTCTGAGACATGAAGGTGTCGTCGGCGTGACACCGGTGAACGAGATGGGAGTTTGTTGTGGTCACATGCAGAGAGTAAATACAGCCGGCTAACTCAGCAGGCTCTGGACAAGGACACCCACAGGGAGACACCGGGTCCCGAGTAGCAGATCAGAGTTTTAGTTCTACAAACATTTCTCAGAGGCAGAAATAATGTCATTGGTTGAGTTAAACCTCAGTGGGCGGAGCCACAGAACCACAGTTCTTCTGGCTATGTAATGTTAGCTTGAAGAACTGTTGCCAACCAGCTAGCTGACTTTAGTGACTCTTCAGGCCTCCCTGGCGACTTTATTTCTCAGACGTGACTAGCAACACATCTAGTGACTTTATTGGACCATGGGGAACAATGTTAATGTTAATGTGTTGAAATTAGTATGGCTGACGCTGTCGCACATATATTCATGTGTAAATTAGCGCACAGTGTCATCTGGTGACGTCTAGACTTCAACAACACTGGCAACATTGGTTTGAAGCCCAGTGAAAGAGGTTAAAAAAAAGCGTATCACTCTTGCTACTAACTGAAAGAATGTAATCTACTAAATTATCTGGGTTAGCTAGTTAGCCTGCTGACCTTCGGAGTTCAAACTAGCCATACTAGCCTATAGTTATCTAGGTTAGCTAGTTAGCCTAGCTGACCTTTGAAGTTCAAACTAGATATACTAGCCTATAGTTATCTAGGTTAGCAGTTAGCTAGCCTGCTGACGTTCTAAGATCATGAATGCCACGGTCATAAACGAATGTCATTTCCATTTATATTTTTTATTTATCTCTTGACCATAGTTCTTTCTTTGCTATTCAAGTTTACTAGTTAGATAGCTTACAAAAACCAGTGGTTCTTTGGCTCCTCCCACTGAGGTTTAACTTAACCAATGAGATTATTTCCCTCCAAGAAATGCTTGTCCAACTAAAACTCCGATCGGCCACCAGGTAAACCCAGTTTTTCATGGACACATGGGCATCTCTTCTTCTGTGGATCTTTACATAATACAGATACAAACATCATACAAGGGCATATAAGATGATGCAAACACTCGTGGTGAAGTTGAATTCTCGAAGCACTTTTCTCGACATGCTTGTATTTTCATCGTTTGTGACAACGCACTTAAGGGATATCTTTTGCTCAGTAGGCGGTGGTGGTGACTTTGTCAAAGCTCGGAGGTGTGCGAGCCCGATGGGGCGAGGGCGGACTGACGGAGGAGGAGGCGGAGCCGTCGTAGCCGCCCCGGGTCTATAACAGTGTCACAGCTTTGGATTTTTACACAGAATGGCAAACTTAAGCCTGAGTTTCACCTTTAGTTGGACTGACACTAAAGTGGTTGTGTTCGAATACTGACGGCATTCAACTCTGCAGATGGCAGTCGCCCGACGCTATATGCTGTAGTGTTATATGAAAGCAAATTGCAGTGGGGAGTAAAGGGGGAGTTACGCTGTTTTTTTTTTTAACATTAAACATTCCATAGAGAATACAATCAACTCCCCCCAACACATCCACACACTCACTCACACATGCTTGAACAGCACAACATTCGTAAATATTATCTTGAAAATGATCATTCATATTCACAATCTATTTACAGTAGCTTTTCATGGAAAGATTCATTCAGAAAACAATAAAAGATTTATTTTCCTTCATCAACCCTTCAATAAAAAGAAGAGCAAAACCATAGAGGAGCCTTAACCTGAACTTTCTTCTCCCTGCCGCCTGCCTCGCAACACGTTCATGAACCCTCCGCCTGTCTGCACTCACACTGCAAATGTCCAGTAGACGACATCACATTGTTTCACTGACGACTCATCAGCTGAGTCCAACACCTGGTTCACCATCATTAATCAGATTGATAGCCTATGTCATAATAATAATACTGTGATACTCAATTGATGCCCATAGGGAACTTCTCTCCTGGAGCTGGTAGGGATTCAGTGTCTTGCTCATGGACACTTCGGCAGGGCAGACGCATGCCAACATGGGGGTTGAACCAGGATGAAGGATAGTCTTGTGGTTCACCACGCCAGCCTGCTGCTCTGTGTAAAGGTCATATGGTCCTTGTCCTGCAAATTAAAACTTCTATCTCCAATTTTGGCTTTTGTGCTGTAGCCGACTGATGGGTGTTTCTTGATCGTAGACCTACATGCAAGTCAAAGCACTGACAATGCACTGAAAAACATTTAAAAATGCATAGCTATCAATGGGTATCAATGGGTTAATTATTCTGATTAAGATAATCAGACTAAGGCATAGTTGGGGTATTTCTTTAATAATATTAAGAGCAGATGCAGGTAAATAAAACCCTCTGGGGAAAACTGAACAAGTTCTCTCAATTCTGGAAAAGGCAGATTTGGGGAGATAGGAGGTTTCTGCTGGACACCGACCATACTCTGTAAGGCTGCAAGGAGGCAGCGCCTTGTGGCTAGTGAGCATCAAAACAGACTCACTCAATACTACAGTACCATCCACAATACTTTTGGCAGGACAGGAGACAAATCCTGAAGTCATTTTTCTCAGCGTCTGTTTTGGGGTTCATCATGGAGAAGGGAAAATTGTCGAGCTGACTTGACCATGAGGTTAGTTGCACCGTTTATAGTGAGTTGTTCTGTTGAGTGCGTTTGAGAACAGGACTGCAGGGGTGAATATTGACATACCTAGATCAAACAGTATTGGGAAATACCTTTCATGGTTTGTTTGAGTCGACTGAGGTGCCAGACGGGTGGGGTTTCCCTTAAAGGACGATACAGTGAGTCCCAGAGAGTTTAGACAATCACAGCAAAGTATTTGAAAGTCAATTTGGTATATTTTCCTGTGATTTGAACCCTACCTGACCAGCTGGAAGCAAACACTAAGAAGGATTAGAGAATACCATTCTACCGAGTCTGGATGGAAGAGAGAACGTTAGTAGGGGGGAAGGTCGGTGGTCACACAACAGGAAGGGATCAAAAGAGATCAATAACCTGTTGTCTCTCTCCAGATTAGTTATCAGTTGGAGTTCAGCCCTTAGTTTTACTTGAGTCCATTCTTGAACGGGAACTTCCTATCTGACAACAGGGTCACACTAATTCATCAGGTAGAATACAATCAAGCAAATCTTCTAAGTACCAAGGTCTTTGGCTACAAATCACAATAAAGGGATCGGCAGGTTTGCATCTAATAGAGACAATCTGATCTGATATGTGTGATGGAGCACCCGACATTGTATAGTTCTGCTTGCTGTGTAAAGTCTGAAAGGCTGTAAACACCAGTGACACTACCTAAGATAGTCCTAAACCCACTAAACAATCCATACCATGAAATCAAGAATGTTTTCTAGCAATTTGTTCCCTGGCCCCGGACCCATCATTAACTGTGACCCCCAGACCAAAACATTTACGGTGAAACTGAAACCAGGAACCCCGTTTTTCGCCAACACACAGTGCAGCTGCAGTATTCCCTGAGCACTTCTGAACTGGGTGCAGCTCGACGATGCAACAACGATGGCTCACAAGGTGAAGTCATGGCTTCATTAAGAGAGGGAAGGAAGGGCGGCAGGCGACAGCTTCTCCATCTTGGATTTTGAATCGCCGGACTCCACAGGACAAGTATTCTACTGATCCATGTGGCAGGCAGTCAGAGAGACAGTTTCCAACAACCTGTTGGCCACCTTACATTGCGTTGCACCACCCGTGGCCCCTGCTCCTTAGTTTGGGAATCCAAATTGCAGGCTATTCTCAACTGGAGACAGCTCTGTCCAGTACTAACCTCCATCCTATCCTAAACCTGCTGCATGTTCCATAGTAACCTGTAAGTTTGCCCCTTAAAGGGTGATTGTTATAAAAGTCTTAGAAAGTAAGAAAAACAATAAAACACATTGGGATGTTTCAGATAACAAAGAAGTTGTACAACGCTCTGACACCCACTCTGGGTTGTTTTTTAAATGGTGTACAGTCTCCTACTCTGTCTGATGGATGAAGAGTAACTGGTGGCTCTGCACACACAATCTGTGTCTGAGCATCTGAACCTCCCTGTGCAAAATAGATAAAGCGCTTACTCATGTAACCACATCTCAACAGTCGTATGGTACTTTTAAAGCACTTTTTAAAGCACAAACAAACAAATAAGCCCATAAGGACACGTAAGATGTCTTAAAGGTGTGTGTAGCATTTTAGCATCCATAAATCATCACCACATTAGTTTAGAGAGATTAGTATAATTACCGTAAACAAACCAGACCATCACTAGAAGCCTGGTAGAGCCTCTACCAGCCTGTCAGCCTCTACCCTGCATTCTACTTTGTGTCCACCGGGTCGATTTGGAGGGAAATCTGCTGGATTGCTTTACGGCACCAAACAGGAAGAGGGCGCTGTTCTTCCAGCGCTAACGGAGCTAAAGATAAAGAGTTTCTGGAGATGGCAGATGGAGGAAGGAGAGAAAGGAAGATGGAGAAATCACTTCAACATGTTGATCCTCTTCAGGAGAGACAAAGACGCCGGGGAGGGGGAGGGGGGGGCAGGAAGCAATGGGGCTGATGGGAAATGTAGTCTTAATGTGGAGAAACACTAGTAACAATACCACTGGTGAGATAGAGGCTACCAGTCGTCTCCATGGTCTCACTGAT
>JAXDDX010000215.1:530000-537500 GCA_034670405.1 Hoplostethus atlanticus
TTTACTGTCTTGTCCTGAGTAATTTACCGTCTTGTCCTGGGTAATTTACTGTCTTGTCCTGAGTCATTTACTGTCTTGTCCTGGGTAATTTACCGTCTTGTCCTGGGTAATTTACTGTCTTGTCCTGGGTAATTTACTGTCTTGTCCTGAGTAATTTACTGTCTTGTCCTGAGTAATTTACCGTCTTGTCCTGAGTAATTTACTGTCTTGTCCTGAGTAATTTACTGTCTTGTCCTGGGAAATTTACTGTCCTGTCCTGAGTAATTTACTGTCTTGTCCTGAGTCATTTACTGTCTTGTCCTGGGTAATTTACCGTCTTGTCCTGGGTAATTTACTGTCTTGTCCTGGGTAATTTACTGTCTTGTCCTGAGTAATTTACTGTCTTGTCCTGAGTAATTTACCGTCTTGTCCTGGGAAATTTACTGTCCTGTCCTGAGTAATTTACTGTCCTGTCCTGAGTAATTTACTGTCTTGTCCTGAGTAATTTACTGTCTTGTCCTGAGTAATTTACCGTCTTGTCCTGAGTAATTTACTGTCCTGTCCTGAGTAATTTACTGTGTTGTCCTGAGTAATTTACTGTCTTGTCCTGGGTAATTTACTGTCTTGTCCTGAGTAATTTACTGTCTTGTCCTGAGTAATTTACTGTCTTGTCCTGAGTAATTTACTGTCTTGTCCTGAGTAATTTACTGTGTTGTCCTGAGTAATTTACTGTCTTGTCCTGGGTAATTTACTGTCTTGTCCTGAGTAATTTACTGTCTTGTCCTGGGTAATTTACTGTCTTGTCCTGAGTAATTTACCGTCCTGTCCTGAGTAATTTACTGTCTTGTCCTGAGTCATTTACTGTCTTGTCCTGAGTAATTTACTGTCTTGTCCTGAGTAATTTACCGTCTTGTCCTGAGTAATTTACCGTCTTGTCCTGGGTAATTTACTGTCTTGTCCTGAGTAATTTACCGTCTTGTCCTGAGTAATTTACTGTGTTGTCCTGAGTAATTTACTGTCTTGTCTTGGGTAATTTACTGTCTTGTCCTGGGTAATTTACTGTCTTGTCCTGAGTAATTTACCGTCTTGTCCTGAGTAATTTACTGTGTTGTCCTGAGTAATTTACTGTCTTGTCTTGGGTAATTTACTGTCTTGTCCTGAGTAATTTACTGTCTTGTCCTGAGTAATTTACTGTCCTGTCCTGAGTAATTTACTGTCTTGTCCTGGGTAATTTACTGTCCTGTCCTGAGTAATTTACTGTCTTGTCCTGAGTAATTTACTGTCTTGTCCTGAGTAATTTACTGTCTTGTCCTGAGTAATTTACTGTCTTGTCCTGGGTAATTTACTGTCTTGTCCTGGGTAATTTACTGTCTTGTCATGGGTAATTTACTGTCTTGTCCTGGGTAATTTACTGTCTTGTCCTGAGTAATTTACCGTCTTGTCCTGAGTAATTTACCGTCTTGTCCTGAGTAATTTACTGTCTTGTCATGGGTAATTTACTGTCTTGTCCTGGGTAATTTACTGTCTTGTCCTGAGTAATTTACCGTCTTGTCCTGAGTAATTTACCGTCTTGTCCTGAGTAATTTACTGTCTTGTCATGGGTAATTTACTGTGTTGTCCTGAGTAATTTACTGTCTTGTCCTGAGTCATTTACTGTCTTGTCCTGAGTCATTTACTGTCTTGTCCTGAGTCATTTACTGTCTTGTCCTGGGTAATTTACTGTCTTGTCCTGAGTAATTTACTGTCTTGTCCTGAGTAATTTACCGTCTTGTCCTGAGTAATTTACCGTCCTGTCCTGAGTAATTTACCGTCTTGTCCTGAGTAATTTACTGTCTTGTCCTGAGTAATTTACTGTCTTGTCCTGAGTCATTTACTGTCTTGTCCTGGGTAATTTACTGTCTTGTCCTGAGTAATTTACTGTCTTGTCCTGAGTAATTTACCGTCTTGTCCTGAGTAATTTACCGTCCTGTCCTGAGTAATTTACTGTCTTGTCCTGAGTAATTTACTGTCTTGTCCTGAGTAATTTACTGTCTTGTCCTGGGTAATTTACTGTCTTGTCCTGAGTAATTTACCGTCCTGTCCTGAGTAATTTACTGTCTTGTCCTGAGTAATTTACCGTCTTGTCCTGAGTAATTTACTGTCTTGTCCTGAGTAATTTACCGTCCTGTCCTGAGTAATTTACTGTCTTGTCCTGAGTAATTTACCGTCTTGTCCTGGGTAATTTACTGTCTTGTCCTGAGTCATTTACTGTCTTGTCCTGGGTAATTTACCGTCTTGTCCTGGGTAATTTACTGTCTTGTCCTGGGTAATTTACTGTCTTGTCCTGAGTAATTTACTGTCTTGTCCTGAGTAATTTACCGTCTTGTCCTGAGTAATTTACTGTCTTGTCCTGAGTAATTTACTGTCTTGTCCTGGGAAATTTACTGTCCTGTCCTGAGTAATTTACTGTCTTGTCCTGAGTCATTTACTGTCTTGTCCTGGGTAATTTACCGTCTTGTCCTGGGTAATTTACTGTCTTGTCCTGGGTAATTTACTGTCTTGTCCTGAGTAATTTACTGTCTTGTCCTGAGTAATTTACCGTCTTGTCCTGGGAAATTTACTGTCCTGTCCTGAGTAATTTACTGTCCTGTCCTGAGTAATTTACTGTCTTGTCCTGAGTAATTTACTGTCTTGTCCTGAGTAATTTACCGTCTTGTCCTGAGTAATTTACTGTCCTGTCCTGAGTAATTTACTGTGTTGTCCTGAGTAATTTACTGTCTTGTCCTGGGTAATTTACTGTCTTGTCCTGAGTAATTTACTGTCTTGTCCTGAGTAATTTACTGTCTTGTCCTGAGTAATTTACTGTGTTGTCCTGAGTAATTTACTGTCTTGTCCTGGGTAATTTACTGTCTTGTCCTGAGTAATTTACTGTCTTGTCCTGGGTAATTTACTGTCTTGTCCTGAGTAATTTACCGTCCTGTCCTGAGTAATTTACTGTCTTGTCCTGAGTCATTTACTGTCTTGTCCTGAGTAATTTACTGTCTTGTCCTGAGTAATTTACCGTCTTGTCCTGAGTAATTTACCGTCTTGTCCTGGGTAATTTACCGTCTTGTCTTGGGTAATTTACCGTCTTGTCCTGGGTAATTTACTGTCTTGTCCTGAGTAATTTACTGTCTTGTCCTGGGTAATTTACTGTGTTGTCCTGAGTAATTTACTGTCTTGTCCTGAGTAATTTACTGTCTTGTCCTGGGTAATTTACTGTCTTGTCCTGAGTAATTTACTGTCTTGTCCTGAGTAATTTACTGTGTTGTCCTGAGTAATTTACTGTCTTGTCCTGAGTAATTTACTGTCTTGTCCTGAGTAATTTACTGTCTTGTCCTGAGTAATTTACTGTGTTGTCCTGAGTAATTTACCGTCTTGTCCTGAGTAATTTACTGTCTTGTAATGGGTAATTTACTGTGTTGTCCTGGGATACTGGTACTTACAGGATGTAGGCGATGACTCCAATGGACCAGCAGTCTACTGCCTTGCTGTAGGGCTTCTGGGCAAGAACCTCTGGAGCTGAGAGAACGACAGAATCAACAAGTAGACGGATAAACAGCGTTGGAGTTTCATTACGTGTCATTCAATAGTAGTTTAGCGATATGTTGCAGTAGCTGAGTGGCAGTTCAAATTAATTCATATTTGGATAGTGGTTTTAGTGGTTTTAGTGGTTTTAGGGAACACCTGCAACTATTTTAGCTACAAAAGAAAAGCTAAGAAGAGCATAAGCTTATATATTTTTTACATTTAAATTTTCTATATTTTATGTTAACGTTTTTTGTTAAAATGTTATTTTCTATAGGACACTGCAGATATAGATTTGATGATTTTTACATTTCATGCTATTTTTTTCTTTAGTCACCAAAACCATGTTTCTTTTGAGGGTAGATTTGCTGTAGTACAACGTCTTCCGGTGTGAAGTAACTGGTGGCTTATAAAACAAGATTTTCAAAGACAGATGAGAATATTGTTGTCCCAAACAGCGACTAGAGTTCATTTTGAAGAGCAAGAAGACCCGAAAACAGCCAAGATGCATTCTGACCACGTTATGAGAAGTTGAAACAAAGTGGAACAAGGTTGAAAATAGTGAAATAAAGTTGTGCATTTCTTGCACCTGGAAGAACAGCGCCCTCTTCCTGTTTTGTGCTGTAAAGCAATCCAGCAGATTTCTCTCCAAATCGACCCAGTGGACACAATGTAGAATGAGAGTAGAGGCTGGTAGAGGCTGGTAGAGGCTGGTAGAGGCTGACAGGCTGGTAGAGGCTGGTAGAGGCTGACAGGCTGCTGGTGGTGGTCTGGTTTGTTTACGGTAATGGAGTTATACTGATGCTGCATGTAGCACTTTAAAACGTTTCCCTTTGAGGGTCGCTTTGCTGTAGTTCAGCTTCTTCCAATGTGAATCAACTGTTCGTTTATAAAGCTAGGCTTTCAAAGAGAGATTATTTACAGCGACCCGCTTCCTCCTCTGTTGGTCTTGGTAACGCCGCACGAGGCCAGCGGCCGGCCGGTGACCGCCGGCCCCGTCTGAGTTTCCTCTGCAGGTAATTATCGAGCTCCAGGCCCGTAATGACGACAACAGGCAGAAATAGAAATCACCTCATAGACAAAACATCGGCTAGGATAGGGGAAAGCAGAACCACACAATAGATAAGATACACACACACACACACACACACACACACACTCAAAGCCACACAATAATAACGCAACACAAAATATAAACTTTCGACATGTGTGCTGAATCAGAACACACAAGCTTGTTTATATGCCTACGCTGACTCACTGGGAAGGTGTGTGTGTGTGTGTGTGTGTGTGTGTGTGTGTGTGTATATGTGTGTGTGTGTGTGTTCTTGTTCAGTCTGAGGTTTTCTGTAGCTCTTCAGATTGAGTGAGGTCATTTTGGCCGGAGAGAACTCAAGAGGAGTCAAGTCCAGTTCAGGGACAAGACTTGGGTTTAGGATTAAAGTGGATCTCATTGGTTCATCCAGTCTCCATCTTTGTCTCCCAGCCTCACTGTGGTGTTCTTCACTGTGGTGTTCCTCACTGTGGTGTTCTTCACTGTGGTGTTCTTCACTGTAATGTTCTTCACTGTAATGTTCTTCACTGTGGTGTTCCTCACTGTGGTGTTCTTCACTGTAGTGTTCTTCACTGTGGTGTTCTTCACTGTGGTGTTCTTCACTGTGGTGTTCCTCACTGTGGTGTTCTTCACTGTGGTGTTCCTCACTGTGGTGTTCCTCACTGTGGTGTTCCTCACTGTGGTGTTCTTCACTGTAGTGTTCTTCACTGTGGTGTTCTTCACTGTGGTGTTCCTCACTGTGGTGTTCTTCACTGTGGTGTTCCTCACTGTGGTGTTCCTCACTGTGGTGTTCTTCACTGTGGTGTTCCTCACTGTGGTGTCCTTCACTGTAGTGTTCCTCACTGTGGTGTTCTTCACTGTGGTGTTCCTCACTGTGGTGTTCCTCGCTGCTCTTCCCAGAGATCACCTCGTCAAATCTTGTGATCTGCCGTTCCTCGGAGATCAGGAGATCAGGTTTGTTAGGAAAAAGGAAAAGCTTTCATGAACTGGCTCAAGGTTGGATCACTGCTTGTTACAGATTATTACTTTAAAGTTAATTCAGGATTAAGACGGGTTTGGGGTTAAGATTAGGATTAGGGTTATGGTCCTCACAGGTTTAGTAAGACGTGTGTGTGTGTGTGTGTGTGTGTGTGTGTGTGTGTGTGCCTCCTGTTTGTGTGTCTGGGCTTGTGAGCTCTCTCTCAGATCTGGTTTTGATTTGGTCCACTCCAACGTAACCTGAGTTATTTATACCTCAGGACCGCTGCGCTCGCCGGCGTCCGCACCAGGAAACAATATATTTATATTTAGATACGGAACAAAACACAGACTTTGGGAGTGGAAACACCCTACGGCCACGCAAACGTCAGGGGGGGAGGGAGGGAGGGAGGGAGGGAGGGAGAGGGGGAGGGAGAGGGGGACTGTAGTGGGTGAAGCCTGAAATGATGATGATGAGGGACGAGAGACATAGAGAGACATAGAGAGAGAGAGAATGGCATACAGATCTGACCATTTAAAGACAAATCCAGTCTGGTGGGACAGTTTCTGTGTGTGTGTGTGTGTGTGTGTGTGTGTGTGTGTGTGTGTGTGTGTGTGTGTGTGTGTGTGTGTGTGTGTGTGTGTGTGTGAATTACCAGGGTATCTGTAGGCAGGCAGGCTTACATGCACGCAAACACACTCACACACACACACGCATGCCGACACATTCACATGCACACTCTCTCTCTCTCTCTCTCTCTCTCTCTCTCTCTCACACTCACACTCACACACACACACACACACACACACACACACACACACACACACACATCCCAGTGCTGCTCTCAGCCATGTTGGCTCTATCTGCCTCGCCACACTGGGGGGGGGCGGGTCTGTCAGGGAGTGATAAGCAGAGTGTGTGTGTGTGTGTGTGTATATGTGTGTGTGTGTGTGTGTGTGCGTGTGTGTGTGTGTGTGTGTGAGCGCCACCCCAGACACACACAGCGATGTCATTAACCAGTTTTATAGCAGCGTGTAATTCATGTCAAACTGCTCCAGATAACAACACATTAATGTAAACGATTCATTCATTAGGTGTGCAAGGACAACCGGAGCTGCCTGGTTTGAGAAACGGTACTATACCAGAGTTTCTCTTTTATTTTGTGTTTTAGGCATATTTGGGGTGCAAACCATTTCCTGTGGGCGTGCCATGTGAGCGTGACATGTGGGCGTGTCACGTGGGCAGCAGTGAGCTTGGTGTGGCTGTCAAGGTGAGGCTAGCGGCCACAGAGCAGGAAGTCACAGCAACAACGATGATGGAGGAAAGCAGGAAGAAGAGAAAGAGCAGTGAAGCTGAACGTTAAAAACGCAGTGAGCTACCAACGCTGAGGTCGCCGGTTCGAACCTCGGCGTTACCTCCGGCCTGGTCGGGCGTCCCTACAGACACAATTGGCCGTGTCTGCGGGTGGGAAGCCGGAGGGGGGTGTGTCCTGGTCGCCGCTCTAGCGCCCCCTCTGGTCGGTCGGGGGGGGGTAACCTCTGACCTCTGACCTCAGCCTCAGGACAGATGCTGCTTCAAGGTAGACAGATCGTCAAGATGACTGACAGGTGTTGGGGCGGGAACTTGACCAACTGAGGGGGAGGAGGGCGGGACTAAGAATACACTTCCTGCCTCAAGGGGAAAAGTTGTCTGTTTGGCTGCTGGCGAGTGGAGGGGAATTAATCTACAACATATCTCATACAGGAAATACTTCCTAGTTTCTGTTCCCACTCTTCAAATACTCTTCAAATACTCTTCAAAAACTCTTCAAAAACAGGGTTTACTTACAGAATCATTTGATCTTATTGTATTTTATTAAACTTGTTGAAATGTTGGTGTAGTGAAGACACTCATATACACTTATATGCAGTGATGTAGTTGGGTGACCTCTGACCTCCATCACCAGGAAAACACCCACAACACAAAT
>JAXDDX010000215.1:542500-550000 GCA_034670405.1 Hoplostethus atlanticus
TAGAGGTTGATCACTGTTGAGGTCCAGAGATCATGACCTGGTAGAGGTTGATGATGTTGAGGTCCAGAGGTCATGACCTGGTAGAGGTTGATCACTGTTGAGGTCCAGAGATCATGACCTGGTAGAGGTTGATGATGTTGAGGTCCAGAGATCATGACCTGGTAGAGGTTGATCACTGTTGAGGTCCAGAGGTCATGACCTGGTAGAGGTTGATGATGTTGAGGTCCAGAGATCATGACCTGGTAGAGGTTGATGATGTTGAGGTCCAGAGGTCATGACCTGGTAGAGGTTGATCACTGTTGAGGTCCAGAGGTCATGACCTGGTAGAGGTTGATCACTGTTGAGGTCCAGAGATCATGACCTGGTAGAGGTTGATCACTGTTGAGGTCCAGAGATCATGACCTGGTAGAGGTTGATGATGTTGAGGTCCAGAGGTCATGACCTGGTAGAGGTTGATGATGTTGAGGTCCAGAGGTCATGACCTGGTAGAGGTTGATCACTGTTGAGGTCCAGAGATCATGACCTGGTAGAGGTTGATGATGTTGAGGTCCAGAGGTCATGACCTGGTAGAGGTTGATCACTGTTGAGGTCCAGAGGTCATGACCTGGTAGAGGTTGATGATGTTGAGGTCCAGAGATCATGACCTGGTAGAGGTTGATGATGTTGAGGTCCAGAGATCATGACCTGGTAGAGGTTGATGATGTTGAGGTCCAGAGGTCATGACCTGCTAGAGGTTGATCACTGTTGAGGTCCAGAGATCATGACCTGGTAGAGGTTGATGATGTTGAGGTCCAGAGGTCATGACCTGGTAGAGGTTGATGATGTTGAGGTCCAGAGGTCATGACCTGGTAGAGGTTGATCACTGTTGAGGTCCAGAGATCATGACCTGGTAGAGGTTGATGATGTTGAGGTCCAGAGGTCATGACCTGGTAGAGGTTGATCACTGTTGAGGTCCAGAGATCATGACCTGGTAGAGGTTGATGATGTTGAGGTCCAGAGGTCATGACCTGGTAGAGGTTGATCACTGTTGAGGTCCAGAGGTCATGACCTGGCAGAGGTTGATGATGTTGAGGTCCAGGAGATCATGACCTGGTAGAGGTTGATGATGTTGAGGTCCAGAGATCATGACCTGGCAGAGGTTGATGATGTTGAGGTCCAGGAGATCATGACCTGGTAGAGGTTGATGATGTTGAGGTCCAGAGATCATGACCTGGTAGAGGTTGATGATGTTGAGGTCCAGAGATCATGACCTGGTAGAGGTTGATGATGTTGAGGTCCAGAGGTCATGACCTGGTAGAGGTTGATCACTGTTGAGGTCCAGAGATCATGACCTGGTAGAGGTTGATGATGTTGAGGTCCAGAGGTCATGACCTGGTAGAGGTTGATGATGTTGAGGTCCAGAGGTCATGACCTGGTAGAGGTTGATCACTGTTGAGGTCCAGAGATCATGACCTGGTAGAGGTTGATGATGTTGAGGTCCAGAGGTCATGACCTGGTAGAGGTTGATCACTGTTGAGGTCCAGAGGTCATGACCTGGTAGAGGTTGATCACTGTTGAGGTCCAGAGATCATGACCTGGTAGAGGTTGATCACTGTTGAGGTCCAGAGATCATGACCTGGTAGAGGTTGATGATGTTGAGGTCCAGAGATCATGACCTGGTAGAGGTTGATCACTGCTGTCTGGGATCAGTTGTTGCATCTTTCACATAATTTAAGTTCCTCGTTTAGCTTCTATAAACACGTTGTAAAGTGTTTTACAGAAAACGAGAGAGAGAACATGTACACATGTTGTGTGTGTGTGTGTGTGTGTGTGTGTGTGTGGCGTCTGATCCCCTCCACTCTCATTTCCGTCTTTTTCCTCCGTTTTTGTGTCACTTCCTGTCTGTCTTGCAGGGATGCCAAGTCCGACGGAGGGGGATCTCCCTCCTCCAACTCTTTATTTCTCTTTATTTCTTATTTCTCTCTTTTTTGTACATTTGAAGAGTTTCAATCTAAAACGAGATCAGCACTTGAACAAAACGACACCAACAAGATGACTGCTGGCATTCTGTGTTACTGTAAGGTTTTGAGTCATCTTCCTTCCTGAATCTTTCTGAAATAGTGACGGATGACTTCCAGGTAGCAGATTATTCCCAGAGTGGATATTACAGCGCTTTGGACTGAAACCTTCATATTGCATTTCTCCCTCCGTCACATCTTCCAGTCCCTCCATCCATCTCTCCTCCCTCTGCTATCTCCTCCATCAACTGAATTCATTTCGAGGCCAGCGGTCGCATCGCTCTCCAGAGGCGAAGGTCGTGCATCACGGCTGACGGGAAGCCTCATTTGCAAAGCGTGTGTGTGTGTGTGTGTGTGTGTGTGTGTGTGTGTGTGTGTGTGTGTGTGTGTGTGTGTGTCAGTGAGGTGACATTTATCATAGCAGGGATGAAGAAGCATGGCGGCCTTCGGACCAGACTAACGAATTACAGCAGCATCAGCTGTGACCGGAGCCCAGAGCGCAGGAGGCCATAGATCTGTCTGGAGGACCTGTACATGAACGAATCCTGAACCAGAGAGGAAAAGTTGACTTGTTGTGTTTTAGTATCTGGTTGGTTCAGGTTCACACTGACCAATCACAAGCCAGCCAGAAGTCCCATGACTCCCCAGCAGCTGGTTGATTGGTTGAGTTTTGGTAACCTGTCATCCCACCAGGTTAGAGAGTCCAAACCAACCTGGTTCCAGTCTGTCACTTGATCTACCATGATGGACTTGTCTGCTCTTCTCTGGTGTTCATACCAGTTAAGAACACATGAAGAAACATCTGAACATGACTGACCAAGTCTCCTTCTACCCATAATGCCTTGTGTTCTGGGGTGGTTTCCTGTAGCTGGTTGGATCCCGTTCTCTCTCCTAACGAACCACCACAGTTCTCTTCTACCCATAATGCCTTGTGTTCTCTTGTTAGAGGACTGAGACGTTTTCAGGCGTCTCGTCGGTTATTTGGTGAATGTTGTTGTTCTCACCTGGAGACCAACCAGCTAGAGGAGGAAACGCTGCAGAGGTTAACAAACCCACCAGAACACGCTGGCTGTGAACGCATCCAATGAAACCATGGGAATGGCAGCACTCCAAGAAATGTACTTTTATTACACCTGACTAACTTTACACTACACAACTAACTAACTAAGTAGACCTTCCTTTGGTTACTGGCCAGCATCAGGCTTCGCCCCAGCATCACCATGGTTACGGTGCTGAGGTTACATCTCGTATTTCTAGTTGTTTCTTGGTGCGTTGGAAGCCAGCTCGTGGTTTCTGGCAGAGCATCAAGCCGGACGGCGGCGGTGCGAGGAGCTGCACATTCCTCTGTCTTTTACTGATGTGCAATTCATTAAGCAGGAAACATCAATAAAAACCACATTGCACCGAGTTGCATCAGCGTCCCTCTCCTATGCCAGCCTGACTGCTTCCCTGTGGTCGGGCTTACGTAAGGCGAGCCGTGAGCCAGCCAGACGGCATCGATCCGACAGAAGGCAATTACACACAGCACAAAATGAGATATCCGCCTTTTGAAGGAAACTGACAGCTCGCAAAATGATTAATATCACAGAACCGTAACAAATGATGTTCCTCATTATGGCAGCGAACGCTACAGATGAAGCCACTGTAGAGGTCCCCCTTTTTTAATGAACTCCTGCGGCAGTTTGGCTCCGCCCCCAAGAGAAACAGTTTGGAAAAGTCCCGTTTGATGGAAGTTAGAGGGAACGGTCTGGTTTCTACTGGGCTGACAGACAATGATAGATACACAGTACTGTATAAAATAGATTTCTTTATATCAATTATATCAATTAGTTTCTGCATTACTGCTTTTATAATAATGTTTTGATATTTAGAAACTTTCCATTTCATTATTTTTTTATATTTTTTTTATATGTGCCTCAGAGTTTTGCACAATACTGTAGATAAACAGAGAGATGCATGATGGGAGACAGTGGCTTACAGGTAGCTCTCTTTATGTTGCATTACTGTACGCTCTAAATCCAGAGAGAAGCTGACTCCAGATCTGATGACTAACACACCAGACCAGCCGAGGGTATCCAACAGTTCAACATCTGATTGTCTGATTGGCTGTGGTTTCTAATGAGCATTTGTTAGCATTGATAGCATCCCTCCGACTAGCGCTGCTCCTCTAACTAGTGTGACTGGATGTGTTGGTTTCCATCCAAGATGGTGTGAAGTTTGATGGATGGAAGGAGAAAAGGAATGGAATGGAAACGACAAATTTCACTTAAACATTTCTCATTATCGCAAAGGTTTGTCGACCACGACCCCAGAGACGTGTGTTAGCGCTCCCATGTACGAAACACCTGTTTGGTCGTGTAGATCTTTTAGATGATTTCAGATGATTTTAGTTTGCTATTAGCTGACGACAACTTGCCCAACACTAATAAATCATTAAAAAGCTTTTTTTGTTTTTGTTTCAGTAAATCTGTTGATTGGTTTCAACCCAGCGGATGAAAACCCTTCATTCACATTTTATTTTGTTTTGCCATTTCAAAAGTTCAGAATAAGCTAATAACTACTAACGCCACCAGCCCTGGTGCCTTATGGGCAGACCGGCGACCTCTGAACCCCGTTGCCATGACGACCGACCCTCATCCCTGAGCAGATGGTAACTGTAGAAGAAACCACCGATCTAGGGAAGGAGGAAGGCGAGAGGTGATGGAGATGGAAATGAGGTGTGAGAGGAGAGAAAGGAGAGGAAGGGAATGAAAGGAGAGCAGGACAGATGGCGAGGGGAAGGAGGAGAGACGGGGGAGGAGAGGGGAAGGACGGGTCTCACCTGTTCTCACCCTTTGCTTGAATTAAAACTGCGTCTCGAACCAAAAACAGGTTGTACATCCAGACCGCCGTGAGATCACGTCAGCAACATCTGTAAGTAAATCTTTCTCTCTCTTTTCTTTTGCTGAAGTGACTTACAGTCTAACTCCAGCTGGTGGCAGCAAGCGGGGACTAGTTAGCTAGCTAGTTAGCTAGCTACCACTTAGTTCAGGTGAACTAGCTGACTCTTCTCCAGCTCCAACTCAGAGTGTTTTGGAGTAGAGACTAGGGCTAAAGACAAGACAGTTTACTGAGTCACAGTAACCTACATTTGGAGACAAATCTACCTGATCACACTGATCACTTTTACTGAGAACGTTACTGGATGATCTACAGACACACCACCACAACCTGGTTCAGACAGGTCAACTGGTTAAACCTGTTATATTTAGCCATTACAAGAGAAACCCAATTCTCCATTGGACCGCCATGATGGCGCCAGCCGGGGTTGCTGGGAGATTTGTGACTGCAAAGCCTCTCTATCCAGGTTACTCCCCACGCTAAACATAGCCACCGTTGTTTAACCCACCAATAACTTGACTGAGGCTGAATGATGCTTCCAGGGTGAGTCTGCCCTCTGACTGACCAACCTCTCCTTACATAAGAAGCAGTAACCTTGCAGAAGTTAGTGGGGCACCCATGGGAGACCCGCCAGCACCCCCTTCCCTCTGCTGTGAACCATCACAGGATAAATGTAATTGAAGTAATAGAGGCCTTGTGTGTGTGTGTGTGTGTGTGTGTGTGTGTGTGTGTGTGTGTGTGTGTGTGTGTGTAGATGGGTGGGCGGCTATGAGAAAGAGACAGAATGAGTAAGTGTGAGAAAGACAGACGGAGATAGTGAGACTATTTACTGGTTTTGATGTTTTACATGAAAAAGCGAAATAAAAACTCACCCTGTGATGTTTCACCACGTACATAGTAGTTTGTAAACAACCCCCCCACCAAGAAGACACAACATTTCACCTTTAAAATACCAACTATGTGGTTTTTCATCAGAATGAAACGGGGAAAAGAAAAAGTCCTCGTCGTGATCGTAGACTATCATCCCTGCAGCGACTGGCGGGAGCGTAATGCTAGCAGCTTACTGTCACTCAACACAGTGCATGCTAAAGTGTTAGCGTGGAGCACCGGGGACACGTGGATGATTTCTGTGTCTATGTGCTCATCACTTAACAGGTAAGACGACCGGCGGGACAAACTCCCAACAACTCACTGTTTCCCTTTAAAAGCGGAGAGGAGAGGAAATGAAGAAGACGAAGAGGATGAAGAAAACACCAGGGACTCACAGTTGCATGATCAGGTAGAGGTGGTTGGGACTCTCGTAGATGTCCTCCAGCGCCACGATGTTTTCATGCTTGATCCTGCAGGGCAAACGCAAACACAGTCAGCGCAACTCAAGACTTATGACCCGACCTGAACAGGGTTGGGATGTTTTTCAACCTTTATTTATAAGGGGAGAGTTGACAGAGTTCACATACATACAGTCACACCAGTACGACCTGCTGAGGGAGTAATAGAGTATTGGCATTATATTACTAGTATTATTTATAGAGTATTTTATTTCCCCTGCCCGCTCCAGGGATTCAAACCGACAACCTTCCAGCCACGAGGGGCCTTCAGCTGAATTTCTATCATTTCTAGCGTCTTTCATCCTCTCATCGTCATCATCTTCTTTTTTTCCCGCCTCTTCCCTCCTGATTTTGCCATGGTTACAGCGCCACGGCAAGTGTTTTCATGCTTCTTTGTGTGTGTGTGTGTGTGTGTGAGTGTGTGTGTGTGTGTGTGTGTGTGTGTGTACGTTTGTTATCCTCAATACCTTATGGAAACATGGTACCTTACCGTCATGGTAGATTGAGAGAGACCAGGGTATCACCTCTGCAGCTGACCTATTCTCAATGTAACAGATGATTAACACACACACACACACACACACACACACACACACACACACACACTGAACGGGGCAGTGTGTGTTCGAGCCCTGCCTTGGATAATGAAGCGCTGGCAGAGAAAGAGCGAGTGGATGTAGAAACCCTCTCGGAGCCTGCAGGGTTTCCCTTCATGCATCCATCCCTCACCCGGCTGGGTTCGGCTGCAGACGTTGAGGAATTTAAAAAGGAGAATACCGGCGTCACGTTGAGTTACAGCCTGTCTACGTCTGTCTGTCTGCGTCTAGTTCACATTGCAATGCATGCTGTATGCAGGTAAGGTTTAAAATCCAAACCTAGCTTAAAATGACCTGCTGTTAACACCCCAAACATGAAGACGTCGGAGTGACAATGAAGTTTGTTCCTCGTGTTTTTGGGTGTCAGGTGATTGACAGGATGCAGAGCGGAACGTAATCACAAAGGATGTCAGTCAGCCTCGCTCGTCCAATCAGAGCGCCTGAAATATTTTCCGGTCGAATGAGAAGTCTCTAAATGCGATCACCGATATGAAACTCCTTCCTCCATCTGCCGTCTCCAGAAACTCTTTATCTTTAGCTCCGTTAGCGCTGGAAGAACAGCGCCCTCTTCCTGTTTGGTGCCGTAAAGCAATCCAGCAGATTTCCCTCCAAATCGACCCGGTGGACACAATGTAGAATGAGAGTAGAGGCTGGTAGAGGCTGGTAGAGGCTGGTAGAGGCTGACAGGCTGGTAGAGAC
>JAXDDX010000215.1:557500-605366 GCA_034670405.1 Hoplostethus atlanticus
TGTGTTCCTGATGTTCCTGGTGTTCCTGTGTTCCTGATGTTCCTGTTGTTCCTGTGTTCCTGGCGTTCCTGCGTTCCTGGTTTCTTGTGTATTCTTGTGTTCCTGGTGTTCTTGTGTTCCTGGCGTTCCTATGTTCCTGGTGTTCCTGATGTTCCTGTGTTCTTGTGTTCCTGGCATTCCTGGTGTTCCTGGTGTTCCTGATGTTCCTGGTGTTCCTGTGTTCCTGATGTTCCTGGTGTTCCTGTGTTCCTGATGTTCCTGTTGTTCCTGTGTTCCTGGCGTTCCTGCGTTCCTGGTGTTCTTGTGTTCCTGGTGTTCCTGGTGTTCTTGTATTCTTGTGTTCTTGTGTTCCTGGTGTTCTTGTGTTCTTGTTTTCCTGGTGTTCTTGTGTTCCTGGTGTTCCTGGCGTTCCTGTGTTCCTGTGTTCCTGGTGTTCTTGTGTTCCTGGTGTTCTTGATGTTCCTGGTGTTCTTGGTGTTCCTGTTGTTCCTGTTGTTCCTGCTTTCCTGCGTTCCTGGTGTTGTTGTGTCCCTGGTGTTCCTGGCGTTCCTGGTCCATCTAGTTGTCTGGTGTTGTATTTCCAGTTTGATATCAGAAAATGTTCATTGGTCTAAACCATCAACGGTAACCGTCAGGTTTTGGTGACAGACATCAGAATCTTTCTAGACCTCCTCAGTGAGGTCTTCCTCTGTGTTGAGGTATTACATGTTGCATGGACACATTTACTCTTGTTAGTCTTAATGGAGCCTTATTATTATTGTTCTGTTGTTTCAAGACACAACTGGAACAAACATATTATCACTGTTGGCTGCTGATCTTTAAAGACTCAATATGAGAGTAAATGTCACGGTGAGATGGTCTCAGTGCAGTGTGTTGTCTTATGGAGGGGGTGGCCAGTATCCATTCAGCCTGAACACTATGATCTCCAATTAACCTTATTTCCACTGAATGCCACACTCATCGTGGAAAACTAACCAGAAGATTGTCATATATATACACTACTGTGCAAAAGGCACCATCGATTTTCTTAATGTAAATTTGGTCTTAGATGTTTATTTTTTAGTGTTTTATTTTATTTTATTATTATTATTATTAATCTGTAATTTTTCATTTCATTATTTTTGAAAGCATCTTCGCTTCACAGATTTTTTTCCATGTGCCTCAGTCCTTTGCACAGTGCTGTATGTTTATAAATGAGGACTTGAGAGAGGCCTAACAGTTAGCTAGCAGTCTTGGGAACAACATTGTGAACCTGAGAGACTCTGATGCATGGTGAAGCTTCCCAGCATCTGACAGCCGACCCCTTAGGTTTTTATGATATCTGACATCATCTATTCAAGGTCAAAGTGTTTCTGGGTAAAAAACGATGCTGTTTTTCTTGGTTAGGGAAAAGTCCCACGATTACACGAAGATTACATTTAAATGACTTTAATATTGATTGTTTCCTAATGAAATGCTGATGATCATATGGGTGAATGTGACCTGTACAGCCTCCAGAATGACTTTGTCTCTATTCGATGTGTGAAGCAGATCAATGACAGAGAATCAGAGTTCACTGAGCTGCAGCTTAACTAACTGGACATGAACCGTGACACACACACACACACACACACACACATACACACACACACACACACAATGACAGCTCAGTAGGTCCATTCCTGCTTGATCAATAATTACTATTTTAATCAAACCAGAAGATCTGAATGGACTCAATTCTGCTTGGCCACATACGCATTTAATGTCATGGTATGAAAGAGGAATGGGGGAGGGGAATAACACACACACACACACACACACACACACACACACACACACACACACACACACACCAGAGGGCCTGATAAAGACGGAGCATGGGCAAGGACAATTATACACTGCAGAGATAACTGAACAGAGCAGACACACGCATTAACACACACACTCACACACATTAACACACATGCGCTCACACACACACACACAAAAGAAGGAGTTGATGGGGATGGAAGAGGAAAGAGGGTGGCGAAATGAAAAGAAAATGGAGAAATGGGAAGAATAGTAGCGAGAGGAATGAAGGGTTTGTGTGCAGAGTAGGAGTGGGAGAACGACACTGAGAGAGAGAGAGAGAGAGAGAGAGAGAACGTAGTACTTGGCAGGCAGGTGGATGACACCTTTGGTAGAAATGAACTGGCGCTGCATCAATAAAGAAACTGGCCTGAAACGAGCCGAAACGTCTTCCAACACCCACCAGGGCGAGCGCTGTCAGTACCGGACTTCCTGTTGGGACTTGAACCTCTAACCTCGACAGTGTCAGAGCCACGTCCCGCCCACTGGGCTCCACGAACCAGGAGGAGGAGGAGGAGGAGCAGGAGGAGGAGGAGGAGGAGGAAGAGGCAGATGGTTTGCAAATGGTTTCCTTTGGTCTGAACCAGAGAGGAATTGTGTGTGACTGTGTGTTTTAGTATCTCAGGTTCACACTGACCAATCACAAGCCAGCCAGAAGTCCCATGACTGAGACGTTTCCAGGCGTCTCGTCGGTTATCTGGTGAATGTTGTTGTTCTCACCTGGAGACCAACCAGCTAGAGGAGGAAACGCTGCAGAGCTGAATAAACCCACCAGAACACGCTGACTGTGAACGCACCATGAAGGTGGTTTCAGATGGAGCAGAGGCGGCCGTCCATCATTCTTATTCCAGTCCTAAACCAGATTACCAGAGCCTCTTATAACCCTCTACTCTGTATATATCCATCCATCCATCCCTCCATCCATCCATCCCTCCATCCATCCCTCCATCCATCCATCCATCCATCCCTCCATCCTCTTATATATGAACATATAAATATATCATTTATTGTGGAGCGATGAATGAAGGATGACAGGAGGAGGAAAGATGAAGCTCAATTCAGCTAAGAGCCTCTTTCCGTGTGTGTGTGTGTGTGTGTGTGTGTGTGTGTGTGTGTGTGTGTGTGTGTGTGTGTGCGTGCATGTGCGTGATATGCCTTTGTTGCCGAGCGCGCGGGTTTAAATAGCACTGTTGCCACGGCAGCAATTAAGTGCCAATTATGGTCTGTACTCTCACTGTATCTCTGAGAGCAGAAGATGAGGAAGAGAGAGAGTGAGAGGATGAGGAAAGAAGAGATAAAAAAGAGGGAAAGAACTAATGGAGAGAGAGAGAGAGAGAGAGAGAGAGAGAGAGAGAGAGAGAGAGAGAGACCCAGCAGCTGAATCATCTGCTTCACCTTTTATTATCTTAAATGTTTTTACCTTTCTGTTCACCATAACAAGTTCCTCCGGTCCAGTAGGTCAGAGTGCTTTCACATCAATAAAGGTGTAATGCCCCGAGGTGTGTGTGTGGATCCTCTGTTCACACACACACACACACACACACACACACACACACACACACACACACACACACACACACACACACACACACACAGCATATTAAAGCTGGGATTTTCAACCCACCAAGGTATGGATTCGCCATGGCAACGGTCCTGACCGTTACTGGGATGTCAGGTTTCCCTTCTGTTTACATTAACTACCATGGAAACAGCCTCGACCTGTGTGTGTCTGTGTGTGTGTGTGTGTGTGTGTGTGTGTGTGTGTGTACATGTGTGTGTGTGGGTGTCAGGAAAGAGAATGAGAAAATGTGTCTGTGAGCTTTTTTGATGACAGAGCAGAAGGTGAGTCAGCAGTTTACCTCCTGTGACCTTGGAGATTCCCCTCTCTGCTCACACACACACACACACACACACACACACACACACACTCAGGCTCTCTCTCTCACACACAGACACACACACACACACACAGACACACACACACACACACACACACAGTCAGGCTCTCTCTCTCACACACAGTGATGGACGACCTAGAATAGAGTCCAATGCTACAGGGCTGACTGCAGTGAGAGTCAACACACACACACACACACACACACACACACACACACACACACACACACACTGCCAGCACACCACATGGTGTCAGAGAGAAGAGAGACTCCCTGCCAATATAACATGAACTGTGCTGAGAGAGAGAGAGAGAGAGAGATACAGAGAGGGAGAGAGAGAGAGAGAGAGAGAGAGAGAGAGAGACAGAGAGAGACAGAGAGAGAGACAGAGAGAGAGAGACCATCACACACTGATAGAAGGATTTAGGATCTACCTAGGGATCTGTTTCATACTTCATTGCTTTGGCAATATTGTTTTAAACACTTATGCCAATAAAGCTTGTTGAATTGAAAATTGAAAAAAATATTCTTAACAAAGGGAAGTTAGAGCCAAATACAGGGAGAGATTTCAGGTGTTGTAGCCCCGCCCCCCCGGCGGCCATGTTGGAGGTCCTCAGCTCTGATCAGCTGATTGTGTTTCTGTCCGTCTCAACAGAATTGAATCTTCATGGTTAATTTCTGTCTGTTTCTACTGAACTGATCATTTCATCACTGATCATCTGATTGATTTAGTGTTTAGATCATGTAGCTTGTTAGCTAGCTAACCATAGTATCTGGTCAGCTAACCATCACTGTCTTGTTGTTAACACATCTGGTTAGCACACTAGCTAACGTATCTAGTAGAAGCTAGCGTTAGCAGTGGCTAGCAGTCCCATGTTAACAATAAATTAGCCTGCTGGCTAGTTAGCTAACAGTTTCTTGCAGTTTTGCACTGAATTTCCCAGACATCACCAACGCAATGACCGCTTATCACCACAGGTGTCGCCAAAATCAAGGAAAATAAGAAGAATCTCATGGATTACCAGTTTAAAGAGAGATCCACTCTCTTTAACTTCACAACTTAATTATCTCATTATCTCAAGATATCAAACTTTGTTTTGTCGCGATCATGATTTAATGATCTCATTATGAGACATCACCACTTAATTAGGTTATTGATTACAGTTTCAGATGAATTAAAACAGAATCTGGTGATCAGCTGTGATCTCTCCATCTGTCTTCAGTCTGTCTCCACTATCCGACTCACCAGGCTTGGCTCTCAAGAAGGAAACACCGTCGGGACAAAGGTTGAGATCTCAGCAAAAACATTCACTTTGTATGTCGAGATAACGAGAAAACGAATGTTATTGAAGCTTCGGTAGGAATCAAACAAATAAATATATAATCTATTATCATATCCAGCACATTCAGAATGGCAATATTGTGCCAAGTGGTGGTTTAAACTCTCATTGCACGCACACACACACACACACACACACACACACACACACACACACACACACACACACACACACACACACACACACACACACACACACACACACACACACCCACAGTAAACAGGTGTTAACAGGAATGGTGTGTACCATTTGTTACAGCATTAGAGTGATTAAGTGTGCTTTATCTTGGCTCCGCCGGTAGATTAGAAATCTGAAAACATTACATCACTCTAACATCACATTAGTATGAGTCACACACACACACACACGCACACACACACACACACACACACACACACACACACACACAGGTAGAAGTGGAGCAGTAGTGTACCTCAATTAATCAATTAACCAATGAATAAGAGACCCCTGACCCCTTCACTGCCAATCTGAGCGTGGTTGAAACCGGTTAGTGAGACCGTCCTGTTCCCAAAAGGTCACAAGTCTGAACCTATCTGCTCACAACGTCCATGTTGTTTTAGTCACAAGTCACAACGTCCATGTTGTTTTAGTCACGAGTCAAAAAGCCCATGATGTTTTAGTCACGAGTCAAAACGCCCATGGTGTTTTAGTCAAGACGTTCACGTCTGATGTGGTAGAATGAGGTGATGCAAACTGGTTCTGCTCTTAGATGATGTTTAGGAAGGAAATGCTCTTCTGCTGTCTGGTGACTAGTAGTTCTCTACCTGTGTTGAATGAATGGTGACTAGTAGTTCTCTACCTGTGTTGAATGAATGGTGACTAGTAGTTCTCTACCTGTGTTGAATGAAGTCGCTTTGGATAAAAGCGTCTGCTGAATGATGTAATGTAATGTAATGATATTTACTTTACTTGTTGACTACCATATAAATACACACTTTTGAAAACAATCTTGTTCAACAAAAATGTCGCCTAGCCACCTAGCCGCTAGCCAACCAGTGGTCTTGGTTACCTTCTACTTCAGCTGCCTACAGACAGATTTAGATCCATTAGATCGCTGGTTCCCAACCGATGACGGATGATTTATGGGATAGAAAAACACTTATTTCAGATTATTAGTCAAACCTGAAAAGGCAAAATCATTCAGTGACAGGGGGTCGCCACGACAACCACTGGTATAGATTATAGATTGTTTAAACCCTGAAGTAATAATAATAATATCAGTTACAAATGTTATCGGAGAATTATTTTATTATATTATTATTATTGTATTATTGTTATATTATATTATATTATATTATATTATAGTATTATTATATTATTATTATAGAACAACTGACAGGATTGAACCAGTAACAGCCTACAGGTGGATTAGAAACACAGAAATGCTCTAATAACATGCAGATGTTTAGGATGTGCTGTGAGTGTGTGTGTGTGTGAGTGTGTGTGTGTGTCTGTGGTGTGTGTGTGTGTGTGTGTGTGTGTGAGGCTGTGTGTGTGTGTGTGTGTGAGTGTGTGTGTGTGTGTGAGCAATGCCAAAGCGGCGATCAGCCAAACACATCAGAGCCAGATTATAGTGTTGCTCTGACTACACTGATGACGCACGCAACATTCACACACACACACACACACACACACACACACACACACACACACACAGGTGGGTGTTACCAAATGCTGAAGCACTTTTCACTTTCTCTTAAATCAGACAGCTTGTTGCAGCTATGAGACTCCTGCTTTCTGTCTGTCTGTCTGTCTGTCTGTCTGTCTGTCTGTCTGTCTGTCTGTTTGTCTCTCTCTCTCTCTGTCTGTCTCTCTCTCTCTCCTTAAACCAGTTATGGAGTGCAAGACATTTTCAAACACTCCTCTGAGGAGGCAGTGAAATGCAGTCTGGATTGTGTGTGTGTGTGTGTTATCTTGTATATGCGGCTTTTTGTTTGGCCCAGTTGGGCTTGAGTTGTCCTTGAGCAGAACGCAACGTACACACACACACACACACACACACACACACACACACACACACACACACACACACACACACACACACACACACACACACACACACACACACACACACACACACACACACACACACACACGTCCCCAGTATGGTAGTGTGGCTTTGTGAAAGTAGGTCTGCTATAATAAAGAAACAGCCTCCAAGGTAATGCAGATTAGTGTGTGTGTGTGTGTGTGTGTGTGTGTGTGTGTGTGTGTGTGTGTGTGTGTGTAATGCTTACTGTAGCAGAAACATCATGTGAGGTGGACGGTGTGTGTATTTTTGTAAAATGTGTGTTCCTTAATGCGTGTGTGTGTGTGTGTGTGTGTGTGTGTGTGTGTGATGTTTTGTCTTTCTGCTTTGTTGTGTTCCTGTGGTTCTTTGTTTCCTTGTCTGTGCTCCTTTGTGTGTTTTCCAAGTGTGTGTGATTCTTTATACGTGTGTTAGTGTGTGTATCTTTGTACAGTACAGTGTGTGTGTGTGTGTGTGTGTGTGTGTGTGTGTGTGTGTGTGAGCAGCCTGTCCTAAATCACCTGTCCAAAAGACAAAGTGTGCTATACTCTCCTCTGGCTGATGTTTCAACAGAGCGGCTGCTGCCAGACGACCGGTTCCATTAACAGGCAGCAATCATTAACCACGACTCGTCATAATCTGATGGGCAACTAGCCACCTTCCGTTGCCGCGGAAACAGACCGCGTAGCCTCCAAATACTGTGGTATGCATTATTACACTACGGGTAGTTTCAGCCGAGCGATGCGATTGGTCAGAGAGGCGTTCAAACAGTGCTAGGGTGTGACGGATATGTCAGTATGCCGATAGCTGGCGATATTGGCCTTTTATTAAAAATCTCATCGATCTGATATGAAGATATGATGCAGTTTGATTGATTACTTTATTATCAATATTACACTGGTTGTCTATTGGAAACCTGAACTGATTCTAATGAGACATTTAGATCAGATTCCAATAACAATGTTATTGTTATTATTATTATTATTATTATTATTATTATTAATAATAATAATAATAATAATAATAATAATAATGCTAATAATAGATTTATCTGTCAATAAACTCAATAAAGTTTTGTATTAATATAAAAGATAATATTTAAAGCAAGACGATGTTTCTCATCATTAATATGCAGATTTATGCAGCAAAGAGATCCACAATCGATTCAACCTGGAGTCACGTTTCTGTCATGGCTTGTTCTTGAGTTACTGTGTTCACAAGAATGACAGACAGGCAGACAGGCAGACAGACAGACAGGCAGACAGGCAGGCAGGCAGGCAGACAGGCAGACAGGCAGACAGGCAGGCAGGCAGGCAGACAGGCAGACAGACAGGCAGGCAGAGAGACAGACAGGCAGACAGACAGGCAGACAGACATACAGGCAGACAGACAGACAGACAGACAGGCAGACAGGCAGACAGGCAGGCAGACAGACATACAGGCAGACAGACAGACAGACAGACAGGCAGGCAGGCAGACAGGCAGACAGGCAGGCAGACAGGCAGACAGACAGACAGACAGACAGGCAGGCAGAGAGACAGACAGGCAGACAGACAGGTAGACAGACATACAGGCAGACAGACAGACAGACAGACAGGCAGACAGGCAGACAGGCAGGCAGACAGACAGACAGGCAGACAGGCAGACAGGCAGGCAGGCAGACAGACAGACAGGCAGACATACAGGCAGACAGACAGACAGACAGACAGGCAGGCAGACAGACAGGCTGTAGAGAGAGACAGAAGGACGACATGTTACTTGATATGTGTGTTAGCCAGCTGAGACGCTGATCTGGTCCAATGTAAAGACATGTTAGTCTGGAGCTTCTTCACCCATGATCACAGTACAGAAAGCTATTAATGCTACCGTGCACGCACACCATGCAAAACATATGGATGTACACACACACACACACACACACACACACACACACACACACACACAGATCCTGCCTTTTCCCAGAGCTTGGTGTGATCTCGGGGGAGCCGGGTGTTGTTTCCCAGTAATGAGAAAGTATAGCTGCCGTCTGTGTGCAGCGCAGACAGACAGGCAGGCAGGCAGGCAGGCAGACAGGCAGACAGACAGACAGACAGACAGACAGAGAGACAGAGAGACAGGCAGGCAGGCAGGCAGGCAGGCAGGCAGGCAGGCAGGCAGACAGACAGACAGGCAGGCAGAGAGACAGACAGACAGGCAGGCAGGCAGACAGACAGACAGACAGGCAGACAGACAGACAGACAGACAGAGGGAAGGACGCTGTACAGCAGGTTGTAGGGTTGGACACTGAGCTGGGTCGGGGGTCAGAGGTCAGAGGGCTGGTTCAGTTCAGCTGCTATATGACAGCAGGGTGTCAGCATGGACTGGTAATAACAACAAACATCAACTATGAGTCTCAAACAGACTGAGGAGGTTGAAGGGCCAGTAGGAACGTTTGTACGTTTGTAGGTTGATCGATACCAACTCAATGATTACTTGACCAGCTAAACTAGCTAGCTAGCTTCAATGGACTGTCCAGTACAGGCCACCGTAGATCAAGGGGGCAGAGGGGTGGAGGGAGACCTGTAGATGTTGGTGCAATTCCTGCCTGTTGAAGTAATAGATTACTGATGAGCTGAACTGTTGGCATCCAACGGTTTCAAGACATGTCACGAACGCCTCGCAGTGCCATGACAGCACAGACTGAACCAACGGGAATCAAACCCCCAACCCTGGCAGTGTTAGTGCCTTGCTCAGCCCATTCAACTACACAGGACCACAATGATCCTTTTGTTGATGAGCATCAGTACTGAAACAATCCATCAGAGAAACATGGAAGCAAGCAAAGGCAACCTCTCTTCACCTTCATTTCATCCCTCCGTCTTTCCTCCCTTTCTCTCCGCCGCTGAGATCTGATTGGCTGCCGGTGAGAGGAAGTGGGAGGAAACCGCGGATGATGAGACGTGACAGGCGAGATCTGGATCCATGGCAACAGTCCCGTCGTGAATCTTGGGATGAACGGGTGAATTTTTATTTTTGTGCCATGCCACATAATTGGTACGAGTCCCACAATGCATTTCATGACACATTACATTCTAAACATCTTGATGAGCGTTTGTTTTGTGTCACGGACAGAAAAGGGATCGGACTGCCTACGGCGAGGAACAAAGAGAGACGGGATGCAGTGAAGGGTAAACCACCTCAACTAAAATCAAGTTTACACACATTTCTTTTCTAAAAATATGAATTATTTCTTCTTACTTTGATGGCCGTTTGCCTTGTGATGATCAGCGCCTGCAGGTCATAGATCACCCAGCTTTATTTAATGGTGCGTCGCTGTATAAATAGCCTTCCGCTGACAGCCATGAAACCTGTTCTCCTCGGCTCTGTCTTTTGAATAAGAGACGAGGCGATGAGGAACGAGAGGAGAGGGGCGAGAAAAATAACTTTGTGACCCGACTCAGATCTCCATGTTCCTCTAGGAGAGAGAGAGAGAGAGAGAGAGAGAGAGAGAGAGAGAGAGAGAGAGAGGGAGAGAGAGAGAGAGAGAGAGAGAGAGGGAGAGAAGTCCATCCCTTATTTTGAAAAGCGTCCCTCAAGAGGTCGTTCCTTTAAAAGTGCTACATGATGCATCAGTAGAATAAACCAGATCATCACCAGCCTCTACCAGCCTCTACCAGCCTGTCAGCCTCTACCAGCCTCTACCAGCCTCTACCAGCCTCTACTCTCATTCTACATTGTGTCCACCGGGTCGATTTAGAGGGAAATCTGCTGGATTGCTTTACGTCACCAAACAGGAAGAGGGCGCTGTTCTTCCAGCGCTAACGGAGCTAAAGATAAAGAGTTTCTGGAGATGGCAGATGGAGGAAGGAGAGAAAGGAAGATGGAGGAATCACTTCAACATGTTGATCCTCTTCAGGAAAGACAAAGACACCAGGGAGGGGGAGGGGGACAGGAAGCAACGGGGCTGATGGGAAATGTAGTCTTAATGTGGAGAAACACTAGTAACAATACCACTGGTGAGATAGAGGCTACCAGTCGTCTCCATGGTCTCACTGGTTTTGGAGCTACAATGGCTGGCCTCCATGTGAAATACAGGCTTTCAGCCAATCACTGGACACACACACACACACTCGTTTTCATTCCTCTCTTCTTCTTCTTCTTCTTCTTCTTCTTCTTCTTCTTCTTCTTCTTCTTCTTCTTCTTCTTCTTCTTCTTCTTCTTCTTCTTCTTCTTCTTCTTCTTCTTCTTCTTCTTCTTCTTCTTCTTCTTCTTCTTCTTCTTCTTCTTCTTCTTCTTCTTCTTCTTCTTCTTCTTCTTCTTCTTCTTCTTCTTCTTCTCTGGCATTTTGTTTTACCTCACTGCTGAACTGGGTTGCACTGGCTCTGTCAGATTCAACAAAGCCCCTATGCTAAGCTGCTTTTTGACTCACTGATTTCTTCAGGAAAGGACTGGCACTCTGTTTCCTCTCTACTGTCGCTCCAGAAATAATGTCAATGTCAACCTCAACATCATCAACCTCTACCAGGTCATGAAGCTTCTCCATCTGCTGCCGATGGATTTCTCCTGTCTGATTGTTGATCGTCGGTCTAGAAAGAAGCCCTTGCTCTTTGATTCTGATTGGCTGACACCAAAACCTGACGGTGACCGTTGATGGTTTAGATCATGAAACATTTTCTGATGTCAGACTGGAAATATCTCAACGTGACGTCACGTCGTCTACGACTGGAGGAAGAACAACCAGACAACTAGATGGACCAGGAACACAGTGTACATCACCAGTATCTGTTTCTTTGGGTGGATTTTTCCTTTAAGGCAATAAAGCGCCAGTGATCCTCGCTGACCTGTGCAGCGTGCCACACGACGACAACTGAGTCAACTGAACCTACGTAACAACCACTAACTCCATTACAACAAACAACATCCGGGCCCGGCAGGCTGCAGGCCGTTTTCTCCCGACCAACAGATGTTGTTGTCGAGCCCCCGTCGGATTATGCAACGCGACTGAAACCAAATCCTCCAGACCCCCCCGAGGCCGAGGACGCTCAGCCTGCCGGTCCTGCAGTAGCAAAGCCTTCTACCGTCACCGTCTACCGTCACCGTCTACTGTCACCGTCTACCGTCACCGTCCCTCCAGGAGAGCTCTGGTGCCTCAGATGGGGATGGACATGAGGAAACAGTATGTCACAGCAGCTTGGAGACTAAAGGCTTTTAGCTCAGGGTCGCCGAGAGGCTTGGAATAGGGCGTTGATCCGATAATGGACTGAAGTTTATGATCATTAATACTCAGGGGTCTGGACACACACACACACACACACACACACACACACACACACATCATTTCCCATTACATGTAGCTAGTAATCTAAACATGTCAGTGTGTTTGTTCTCTAATCTGATGAGGAAAGTCTTGACAGCCGGCAGACGAGACCTTTTTATTATCATCTTCCGCCACTCTGCTGCTATTACAGTGTGTGTGTGTGTGTGTGTGTGTGTGTGTGTGTGTGTGTGTGTGTGTGTGTGGGCAGGGTGTGTGACATCAGCGTAGCCCCGATTTAGTAGCACTGAGATGCCAAATTCCCTTCGGTCTTAATCTGTATTAAAACCCTCTTGGACAAGTAGAGGAGGCACGGCAGCATCATCAGCAACAACAATGACATGGACAGCAGGGGGCGCTCCGCCAAGGAGAATCTTTAAAAGGGAAATGGATGGAGGGATGGATGGAGGGATGGATGGAGGGATAATGGGATGGATGGATGGATAAAGGGATGTATGGATGGAGGGATGGATGGATAGATAAAGGGATGTATGGATGGAGGGATGGATGGAGTGATAACAGAGGGTGTCTCTTCCTATAATGAAGATGCCCGATTAGAGTCTGTAGTTAATCCAGCAGTCCACACACACACACACACACACACACACACACACACAGACACACACACACACACACACACACACACTCACTCACTCACTCACACACACACACACACACACACACACACACACACACACACAGACGTTAGAGATGAGGGCAGCAGTCCACTGGTAAGGTGTGGTTTTATCACACAGAAAACTCTTCTTCTGTTTTATTTATAATGTGTTATTTATACCCACATCACTTCCTCAGTACAATACGACAAAATACTAAAGCTTGTTAGAGTTTGACATGGGTTAGACAGAGAGGGAGAGAGAGAGAGAGAGAGAGAGAGAGAGAGAGAGAGAGAGAGAGAGAGAGACAGAGAGAGAGACAGAGAGAGAGAGAAGAGGAGCTGAGAGTCCCAGAAAGAGGAGAGGAACAACGCCAGGAGCCAGGGAAGTAGAGCATCAATTAAGGGCAGGGTGCCCTAGATGGCATAGCAATGTTCCCACAATGCACCACCACTACCACCACTTCGCTGTCTCTCTGTCACACACACTCGCTTGTTTTACTATACCGAATCCATAACTCCAACCTCAACATCCTAATTCTAACGTTGAAGGACGATCGTCCAGTTGGTCAACTTAGAGAACACAGACACAGAACCATCCACGTGTCCCCGGTAGATCGTTGGCTCCGCTAACACTTTAGCATCCACTATGTTGAGTGATAGTAGGCTCCATGCTAACACTTTAGCATCCACTATGTTGAGTGATAGTAGGCTCCATGCTAACACTTTAGCATCCACTATGTTGAGTGATAGTAGGCTCCATGCTAACACTTTAGCATACACTATGTTGAGTGATAGTAGACTTCATGCTAACACATTAGCATCCACTATGTTGAGTGATAGTAGGCTCCATGCTAACACTTTAGCATCCACTATGTTGAGTGATAGTAGACTTCATGCTAACATATTAGCATCCACTATGTTGAGTGATAGTAGGCTCCATGCTAATACTGTAGCATCCACTATGTTGAGTGATAATAGGCTCCATGCTAACACTTTAGCATCCACTATGTTGAGTGATAGTAGACTTCATGCTAACACATTAGCATCCACTATGTTGAGTGATAGTAGGCTCCATGCTAACACTTTAGCATACACTATGTTGAGTGATAGTAGACTCCATGCTAACACTTTAGCATCCACTATGTTGAGTGATAGTAGGCTCCATGCTAACACTTTAGCATCCACTATGTTGAGTGACCTTAAACCCTAACCTGAGTCCTGAGGTCACGTAGGAAAAACATCCTCATTATGAAGGTCTAGAACTCACACTGGTTCAAGGAAACACACACACACACACACACACACACACACACACACACACTCCTGCTGCTGTTCAATTATTGAACAGTAGCCAATGGACACACACCACACACAGCGAGGGAGAGTAATAAGACACCGCGGATAGCCTCAAGTACTCGCCTGCATGCACACACACACACACACACGGACACAGCCACCAGCCAGCGGTGACTAGTATCACTGAGGTTAATCCAACACAAAATGATGTGTCACACTGAAGGAGGGTAACAAGACACCAAGGATCAGCCTCTCTCTCACACACACACACACACACACACACACACACACACCTCCCAGTGATAGCCAGTATAGGCAGGTTAATCCAACGTGAGGGGACAGACTGTTGGTTAGCGCTAGCTGAGGTTAGAAAGGTTTTTACAATATTACTGAAGATAAAGAAACGTTTGATCGCTGGTTAGAGGCTCACCGGCAATCTGTTTATGTTTCTATGGTAACCTTTCTGCTGCAGTGTAGCCATGGATGCTAGCTACAGACGTTTCTATGGTAACCGTTCTGCTACAGTTTGGTTATGGATGCTAGCTACAGACGTTTCTATGGTAACCGTCCTGCTACAATGTAGCCATGGATGCTAGCTACAGACGTTTCTATGGTAACTGTTCTGCTACAGTGTAGCCATGGATGCTAGCTACAGACGTTTCTATGGTAACCGTCCTGCTACAGTTTGGTTATGGATGCTAGCTACAGACGTTTCTATGGTAACCGTCCTGCTACAGTGTAGCCATGGATGCTAGCTACAGACGTTTCTATGGTAACCGTCCTGCTACAGTTTGGTTATGGATGCTAGCTACAGACATTTCTATGGTAACCGTCCTGCTACAGTGTAGCCATGGATGCTAGCTACAGACATTTCTATGGTAACCGTCCTGCTACAGTATGGCCATGGATGCTAGCTACAGACGTTTCTATGGTAACTGTCGTGCTACAGTGTAGCCATGGATGCTAGCCACAGACGTTTCTATGGTAACCGTCCTGCTACAGTTTGGTTATGGATGCTAGCTACAGACATTTCTATGGTAACCGTCCTGCTACAGTGTAGCCTTGGATGCTAGCTACAGACGTTTCTATGGTAACCGTCCTGCTACAGTGTGGCCATGCACAGATGCTAGCTACAGACGTTTCTATGGTAACCGTCCTGCTATAGTTTAGCCATGGATGCTAGCTACAGACGTTTCTATGGTAACCGTCCTGCTACAGTTTAGCCATGCACAGATGCTAGCTACAGACGTTTCTATGGTAACCGTCCTGCTACAGTGTGGTCATGGATGCTAGCTACAGATGTTTCTATGGTAACCGTCCTGCTACAGTGTGGTCATGGATGCTAGCTACAGACGTTTCTATGGTTACAGTTCTGCTGGATTATTTTCTGGCAGAAGCTTGTAAATGACTATTCAATATTTCATGTCAACAGATTGCCGTCTGGTACGAAGTGGTGTAATAAATGGGACGGAGCTGCTTCCTCCCTCCCGGCCGAAGCCGATAGACTCCCGCTGACTGAGTCGCCACTCGGACTGACGCGGAGAGGAAGAGGCCAGCAGCAATCAGCTCGCCTTCTCACTCTGAACATATGGAGTGAACAGAGTCAGGATGGAGTGTGGGGGGGGGGGGGGGGGGGGGGGCTCAGCAACTGCTATTATTATGAAGGAGTCAAACGGGGGGGGGGGGGGGGGAGTTGTCCATCAGCGTCCTCATTTAGCCTCCTGTTGTCCGGCGGCTGGTGGGAGTCATCAGCTCTGTCCGTCACTGTGTTTAGAAAGACGAGTCACCACGACACCCTCGGTCCGGGAGGAGAACACACGGGTTCTAGACAGAACCTGATAATGGTTCCTAAAACTTGGGTCACCGCAGAACCCTTTTCAATGCTTTTAAAATGGTACCCCGTGGCATCGAGCTGAAACGGTTCCACTGAGGAACTTTATGCTGCCTTTATTAAAAATCAGATCTCAGCCCGTCGGTGCTGTCCATCTGTAGTATGATGAAGTTATTATCATCATCATCATCATCATCATTATTATTATTATCCAGAATCCCCCCCGGGGATCAATAAAGTCTCCATCTATCTATCTACTGGGTTTCAGTGTCCATGATGGTCTGAATGTTTCAGAGGCGTTGTACGATCCTTCAGGGTGTCGTGGGACCTTCACTGTCTTCAGTAGTTATTAGAGGTCTTTTTTCACCGTGCAATAACGGGTTTAATGTTGAGGCAGACGGAGGTATTGACAGAGTCTACACGTTGAGTGATATTTAGTCAGTAAAGAAAATGAAATGTGTCGTTCTTCACTTCACTTCAGAACGAGCGATGAAGACGAGGACGATAGGAGAGAGAGATGAAGATGAGGACGGATAGGAGGAGAGAGATGAAGATGAGGAGAGAGCTGAAGATGAGGACGGACAGGAGGAGAGAGATGAAGATGAGGACGGACAGGAGGAGAGATGAAGATGAGGACAGATAGGAGGAAGAGAATAGGAGGAGAGAGCTGAAGATGAGGACGGATAGAGCTGAAGATGAGACGAATAGAGAGATGAAGATGAGGACGGACAGGAGGAGAGAGATGAAGATGAGGACGGACAGGAGGACAGAGTTGTCGCTGCCCGACTCTGAAACGTCTGAGCAGCCGTGGAGGAGGAGGAGGAGGAGGAGGAGGTCAACTCAGCACTTTATTCAGCATCCAACCCTCCTCTTCATCCTCCTCTTCCTCCTCCTCTTCCTCCTCTTCCATCTGTGGCGACCAGCCCGCCCTGTTCATTCAGGTTTCTCGGCTGAACACAAATCAGATTGTGACTTAATGGTGCCAGTTCGCCCATAACACACACACACACACACACACACACACACACACACACACACACACACACACACACACACACACACACACACACACACACACACACACACACACACACACACACACACACACACCTTCCCCTCCTCCCTAATTTTCCTTCCCTCCTTTCTCCCCTTTTCTGCTGATGAGGAGGAAAGAGGCGACGGGCCCAGATGGGTTCAAAGGAGAGGAGCTCTGGTTAATGTGTTGCTACGACGACATCGGTCACATCATTGATTGCTGTATCGATGCTGGACCAGTAGAGTGTGTGTGTGTGTGTGTGTGTGTGTGTGTGTGTGTGTGTGTGTGTGTGTGTGTGTGTGTGTGTGTGTGTGTGTGGATTTGCTTTGCTATCCTTGTGTTAGTTTAGGGTTACCATTAGGGTTAGGGTTGGGGTTAAAGGTGCGTTCACAGTCAGCATGTTCTGGTGGGTTTATTCAACTCTGCAGCGTTTCAAAAGTCAGTCAGATGTTTCTTCATGTGTTCTTAACTGGTATGAACACCAGAGAAGAGCAGACAAGTCCATCATGGTAGATCAAGTGACAGACTGGAACCAGGTTGGTTTGGACTCTCTAACCTGGTGGGATGACAGGTTACCAAAACTCAACCAATCAACCAGCTGCTGGGGAGTCATGGGACTTCTGGCTGGCTTGTGATTGGTCAGTGTGAACCTGAACCAACCAGATACTAAAACACAACAAAGTCAACTTTTCCTCTCTGGTTCAGACCAAAGGAAATGAGCTGTAGGTGTGATGTAGAGGTTTTGGGGTTTGGACCTGACAGATCCCTCCAGATCACCAGATCCCTGGCAGAGAGTTGAATGGGTTTGACTGGACGGCCTCGAGCAGCAGCTTCACTCCCTCACTAAAACTGTCCGACGCCACCAGGGCAGTCCGTTACACAACATGGACGAACTCTTCCTGAAATCTACTCCAGGAAGTTTCCCTCCACCTCCTAATCCCACACTCTTAATCCCAACCTCCTCCCGGCTTCCCTCCAGCCGGCAGTCTGGGCCAAAGGTCATTTCTTCTGGCAACAAAGCGTAGTATTTACGTCAGGTAACAACATCCATGTAGGCTTTGGCAGTACGTGGAGAGGGAAGACGCTTTAATGCGGTACTGAACAGGAAGTTGATTTATTTATTACGCAAAACAAAAACAGAGAAAGTACTAGTGATGCTATATACCAAGAAAAACTGAGTCCCTATTGGAATATCATGGGAATGTTATAGTGATGCCATAGCAGACAAAAAAATACCACAAAGTACAATAAACTCACTATTGGGAACCACGGGCGTTCTATAACTCCCTATGGGAATATCATAGAAGGATCATAATGATATCAACAGATAAAAATACCACAAAGTACCATGAGGTCACTATAAACTCACTGTTGAGCACCACAGACTCACTACCAGACCCCTATAGGAATATCATAGGAATATCGTAGGAATATCGTAGGAATATCGTAGGAATATCATAGGAATATTATGGGAATATCACGAGATCACAAAATACCATGAAGAGCAATAATGTGACTATAAACTCACTGTTGAGCACCACAGACTCACGATCAGATCCTACAGGGATGTTATAGGAGCATTCCAGTGACACCAACAGAGAGAAGACCACAAAGTACCATGAGGTCACTGTCAACTCGCTGCTGAGCAGCACGGACTCGCGTGAGGATATTCCGGTGATCTGTTTCGTCAGGGGGAAGTTATAAAAACAGCTTGTACTCACGTCCCGAGGATTTCCTTGAAATCAAAAATGTTCTTGATGTCGTCGACTTGTTTTTTCCACGTCCCTCCTCTGCCGGTGTCTCCGTTCTCCCGAGCCATGGCGGTGGAACCGGGCCCCCAACCCGACACTGGAAAAAGAACGAGAAGACGGTTTGTGGAGACCCCCCGGTTATGTCCTCCGTTGATGCAGGACCATGTGAGTCCTCCAGGTTCAGTCTGTCCCTGCGGTCTTCCTCCTCTTCCTCCGCCTCCTTCTCCTCTCTCTGCTCTGAGAGTCTGGCTGACACCAGCTGTCAAGCCCGTGCGAAGAAATTATGACTTCCGGTCTCCAGGTTCAAAATAAAAGCTCTACCGATGGGCACGCCGTAAATATTATTAGTAGTAGTAGTATTTAAAACTATCAACTGATACAAAATAATAAAAATAACGATTATTATTAGGACTTATTAATCGTGTTGATATTATTATTATTGTTTATTATTATAAAGATCAATTGATACAACATGTTTTGAAGTAAAATATAAATGTGGTAGTAGTATAGATTTTAAAGAATTAATACAAGATACCAAAAATAAAAATTCTTCTTCTTCTTACTGTTGTTATTACATTAGATTAGATTAGATGATTTTAGACCTCATCCTCCCCTCAGCCACCTCCTCCAGACTGTCCAGGCATCTATCATTACATGTATTATTATTATTATTATTGTTAGTCGTAGTAGTAGTAATATTATTATTATTTATTTTTTCAATTATATGATATAGGGTGGAGTCAGCTAAAATGGGCCACTTTTTGGTAAATGATTTATAAGACCATCAAATAAGCTATGCAGGAGATCTAATGATATTTTTATAAATTGGCATGGGTCTCTAAAATATTTATTTGTTAAAAAAAATTGAAAAAGTATAATTGTTTTGGATTTATGAGAGTTAGAGTATCAGCAGGTTCCCTCGTGAGCTACAACACAATGTTCATTTAAAATGGGCCAATATAAAGAGAGAACACAGTAATTTCAGCTGAAATCATTTTAATTTTATACTTAGTTCATTACCTAAAATTACTTTTTTCACAAAAATCAAAGTTTCTTTTTAAATTTCAACTTTTTTATTTGAAAGAGCCTGTCAAAACATTGTTCATAAACATTTTGCTTTGTTGGTAAGCTTACTTATAAATGCTTTATCACCCTAATTAGTGATGAGTGAAATTTGCTATGTCATGCTCACTTACCATACAATTTCTCTGATGTACTTAATGTAACACTCTGCCCTGTCCACCTTAACAACCTCAGACTAATCAAAACTATTGTTACATGTCAACTAGTGTTGCAGCAACAATGCAAGCTCAGTTATTGTGATTGGCTGTAAAAGTTTAAAGGGCTATGAAGCTCCAACCTTATCTGGCCCATTTTACATGATGGCCCATTTTAGTTGAGTCCACCCTACTACTACTACTAATAATAATGGGTCCAAGTTTATAGAATGCAGAAGGGTGGAAGTAACAAATTACATTTACTCTCACTACTGTGACAAACTTTTTGTGTATGTGTACTTCTTTGAATATTTAGATATTATATTTTTTTATTTTTTTATTTGAATATAAGTCAGTAATTTTACTTTTACTCAATGTCTGTTTTGACTGAAATATTACACTCATACACTTATACTTAGTTCATTTTAAATCACATCTGTTACAGAGTACAAAAGGCTCTCCATAAAGCATCACATAAAGAAATGGAAACTTGTATGTGTGTTGAGTGAGGGAATACTATACTATAGCCACACTATAAGTCCCTATAGTAACATTATAGTAATATTATAGGAGGGAAAGTCAGTTAATGGGATCAGATCTAAACTCATGGGTTGTGTAGATTTACTTTCAGAAAACACTACAACATCCCATAATGCTTATGAATTAATGCTTTACTTTGTAAAGTTTCACTAAAACAACCCAGTTTCAACTCCTCTCATCTTTTGAATTGCATGGAAAATATCATATAATAACATTCTGCTTCCTTTTCGTGTAACTCAGTAACTTTTCCTCTGAGTACATTTGAAATACCCTACTTTTTACCCATCTCTAAGAGTTGTATCCCATCACCTGACAGCTGGTGTCAGGTCAGCCAGAATAAGCCACCAATGAAATTACTCGCTGCCAAAAATCACAAACAAAGACTCCATATTCATATTCTAACAATTCCCCAATGTGACACTACGCTCTTATCTTGAAAGCGACAATTCCCTTATTTCCGGTCTTATCCCTGCTAATTCTACCCGTCTTGACCGCCAACCTGCGGCCACCTGCAAATGTCTAAACGCGTAATTGCTCCGTTATCGGTGCGTTTTCGGGGTTTTCGCACCTCGAGATCCGTTGTCGTCCGGTAAAACGCTCGTGCCCTCTTCTTCTCCTTTTTACAATCATGTTCTAATCAACCTGTCCTGACATGCTTTATTGTAGCACCGGTTGTTATGGCAATGGGAGCTGATGGGATGCTGCTCATGCGTCCTGCCCGCGTTGCGCACAAGCGTGTGTGTGTGTGTGTGTGTGAGAGAGGGAGAGAGAGGGAGAGTGTGTGAGAGAGAGAGAGAGAGAGAGAGAGAGAGAGAGAGAGTGTGTGTGTGTGAGTGAGAGAGAGAGAGAGAGAGAGGGAGGGAGTGTGAGTGAGAGAGGTGGAAATATAATTCGCAATGCACCAAATCTCTGACAGGGAGCCCAGATGACCCGGACAGCCCGGCAGACCGGGATCATGTATGACAAACGTGACGCCGGTATACACGCGCGCTTTAAAACGGGTTTACCGGGGTTTTACCGGCGGCAGGACACGTGGATTACAAAGTTTTAGTGGACAGACAAGCGCTGATCCCTGCGGCTGACAGCTGTTAGATCTGAACTCAGATCAGGCCATCAGGTCCCAAACAATGTTGAGTCTCCTCCCAATGTCATTAACAGGGTTCCTGCTCACAGAAACCAAAAAAGTCAAAAAATGAGTCATGGAAAAAATAGTTTTATAAACATGATGGAGACGTGTTGCTGATCTTCTCCAACCAGTGAAGTGTTGAATGTTCCAGCTCGGCTGCTTGTTGATCCACTTCAGATCAGAAATGTCCTGATAGTTTCGGTCCTAAGAGATAGTCGGAGCAGAAATGAGACCTGGACATTCACACCACATGTTCAACGGAGAACAGAGACTCTGATGGATCCTGGTCCTGGAGATGCTGCTGGAGGTCCTGGAGTTTGAGGAGCAGGAAGGTGGAGGAACCCTGAATATAGCTTTACTGCAAAATCTGCAGCTGTAACACAGAGTGATAGAAAGAGCATCCACACACACACACACACACACACAGGTGAAGTCAGGTCTAGTGTGTGTGTGTGTGTGTGTGTGTGTGTGTGTGTGTGTGTGTGCTCTGGACTGAGCATGTAAGCAGTTGCAATAACAGATCAAACTGGGTACACATTTTATAACACTGTTCTCTGAGAGAGAGACAGAGACAGGGAGAGAGAGACAGGCAGAGAGAGAGAGAGACAAAGACAGGGAGAGAGACAGAGAGAGAGACAGGGAGAGAGACAGAGAGAGAGAGAGAGAGACAGAGAGAGACAAAGACAGAGAGAGAGAGAGGCAGAGAGACAGAGAGAGAGGCAGAGAGAGACAGACAGACAGAGAGGGAGAGAGACAGAGAGAGACAGGCAGAGAGAGAGACAGGCAGAGAGAGAGACAAAGACAGGCAGAGAGAGAGAGACAGACAGACAGACAGGGAGAGAGAGAGAGACAGAGAGACAGGCAGAGAGAGAGACAAAGACAGGCAGAGAGACAGAGAGAGAGAGAGACAGTATGTGTGGCTCATGAGTATTCCAGCTGCAAACTACTGCAGCTCTTCCTCAGCGTGAGGAAACCTCCTCTTCCTCCTCCCCTCCCCGTCCTGTCCTCTTCCAGGTCCTCAGCTCTGAGTCAGCAAATCTCCCAAGTTTGAGTAACCCCCCCCAACACACACACACACACACAGTATATCCCCTTCTCCATTAATGATTACCCAAGCTGCGAGGGGAGGGGGGGGAGGGGTTACATCTGACTCATTTTGGTATGGAGGATGAAGGAGAGGAAGAGGAGGATGAAGGAGAGGAAGAGGAGGATGAGGAGGATTGCAGTCCAAACCCCTCAACCGCTCCATGTCACCGGTGGATGAACCGGTGGTGAATGAAAAGGTGTCTCCGTATGGCTAGCATGATCTGAGGTCAGCTAGGCTAACTAGCTAACAGTAGAGCGCTAGGCTATCATGTTAGCTAGCTCCTCTCTTACCTCTTTCAGTCACTGTGGCTCTTTGGCCCCGCCCACTGAGGTTTAACTCAACCAATGAGATTGTTTCTTAAGTGTATGTAGTGAAGCAAGACATGTCTGATATAAGTGGTATGGCAGGACATCAAGAAAACAAAATGATACTCTGTCAATACTCACATTGAGTATTGATCAGCTTCATGATGCTCCTCGTTGATCCAGCCTGCCTCCTCCATCGCAGGTCAGACCAGGACACCCCCCCCCCCCCCCTCCCCCCACACCAGCTCTTTTCCATTTCCCTGTAATTGCTCCATCAATCTGGGAGAGGAAAATAAAAAAAGCCCCCCCCTGCGCTGTGCATGGCTAGCTCATTTAGCTCCCGGCACAATGAGAGCTGTTGCGTAAAGCGCAATCAATTTCTGATGTGCCGGTTTATTGTACCCACCAGACGGACAGACGAGTCGATACACAACAAGAAGTTTAATGGTGTTTTGGAGCAACAGTCTGCAGCGAGCACGGAGCAAAGCAAAACCCTGTCTCAAAAAAACATTTCAGTTTCATTTCTAAACAGAGACGACTATTAAACCGGTAGCACACATAGAGCGACAGGGCGCTGAGGTGCATTCTGGGCCGCTGAGCGAGTTAAATGAAGATATGTCAACTAACATACACACAAATGATACATTTTAAAGTACAAAAAGCTGTTCTTGATAGTGTCATGATGCTAACTGCTGCAGTAACACACTCATTCTCCCTCCTCGTAATAAAGACGCTTGAGTAGAAACACCAGACGGCCTCCTCCCGTTCTCCTCCCCACCGACCCATGAAGACAAGACGGGGAGAAACTTAGGACAGGAAATTAATCCTCACAGATGCTTTAGCACGATCCGCTAGGTTAGCATGTTCCCTCAAGTAAACACGAGGGCTGTCGGAGCGGTTCGCGGCGCCCCGGGTTGGAGGCGTGGCGCCCCGGGTTGGAGGCGTGGCGCCCCGGGAGCCCGGAGACGGACTGCTGAAGAAGTACAAGGAAAACGACGGTTTCACTTCATGCACAACAACAAAAACAAAAACAAACAGTGTGCGGCTGCAGATGATGCTAGCAGAGAGAGGCTAACATCATCTAGGCTCTCTGGGTGACCGAGGCCGCCTCCTCCTCCTCCTCCTCCTCTTCCTCCTCTTCCTCTTCCTCCTCCTCTTCCTCCTCCTCTTCCTCTTCCTCCTCCTCTTCCTCAGAGTCCTCCTGCTGGCTTTTCTTCTGGGGAGACGAGAGAGAAAGGTGGTGAAACACAAGATGGCGCAAGGTGAAACTTTAAAGTCGTCGCAGCAGAAAAACAGTGACAATATGGAATATGAACGCGAAGACTCTTTCTATCGGACATCTTACTGGAAGGTGTGTCGGGTTGTTTTTTTCCCCCTACATGCACATGAGCACATTTCTCCAGGTCGTGTGATTTTTCATCTCTCCTCCATATACACTGAGAGTTTCACACATTTCATCCTGCAGATATCACCACTGCTGCTGCAGCGCCTCGTCTTACTGCTGGGATCTACTTCATCCATGCTGCAGGTTTCTCCCACTACTATAACAACTATATAACAACTATAACTAAACTGGTACGTAATTACATCACATTTACTGGTTTTGTTACGTGACGGTGACAAATAAAAAAAATTAAAAAAAGAGATTTCATGAAAAATCACCTGATCCGCCACGCATCATTTCAACATTTGCCAAATTTTGTGCTGCGAGATTCTATAAAAAAAACCAGGATATTCTGCTTCTTCAACCCTGAAAGCTTCTGCTGCCATTTTCAGGGACGTCGCAACAATTTCTTGCCTCTAAAACAGCTAAAAGCCTGAAAGGATCCTTGAAAAACGCCTGTAGCCACTGTAGATATCTCAGTATATAAAGAATGTGGAGGCCCCATTTTGTTTTTCCAACATGTGGCCAGTGGACACAAGACATGTGGGCACTGGGGGAAAACAAAATGGGTGGAAAGCGTTTGTCTACTTCCTGTGTTTGCACGGTGACGCTCGGAGGCTCCTACCAGCTTGAGGAAGTCGATGAGTTTGTAGGCGTCTTCGCCGGTGGAGAGGTCGACGAAGTCCCGCGGGATCCTGTAGCTCAGGCAGGGACTGGGCTGCACCGTCACCTCGCTGGTGGTGTAGCGGAACGCCGGGCCCTCCTGGACACGCACACGCACACGCACACGCACACGCACACACACACGCACACACACACACACACACACAATAACAAACATAATAATAATGAAAAGTTAATCATAAATTGACTTTTTTTTTTTTTATCTCAATAGGATTTTTAGGTCCTGTTCTTCTTTTATCAAACTATGAAATAACACAAATATTGAACTCCTGCGTTGAAAATCACTGAGCTACTTCCTGGTCAGTGAACGCACCACGCACCGACGTAGGGCTGCTCATGCAGGTGAGACTTTCTCCGTCCTGCCTGGTGGACAAGACTCACTGGACCTTTTAAGGCCTTCATAAATACAAGACCAAGACAGAAGGACACCAGGAAATACGATGGTTACGACCTCCAAACCTTTACTTAACAATATTCAAGACACTGTAAAGCCTCGAGGTTAGACGACATGATTTAAGACTTTTCTGGAGTTACACACAGACCAACGAACCAGCGAACACACGGAGCACAGCGAGCCTTCACCTGTTGCTGGGCAATTTCCCCTCCTTCCTGATTGGCTGTGAGGCTGTTTCCGGAGGTAAGCTCCTCCCACGTGAAAAGCAGCGAATCTGTCACCTCGCCAAACGGGTTCAGATCAATCAGCCACACCTTCCCCTGCAAAACACCCACACACACACACACCCACACCCACACACACACACAGTAATGATGCTGACATGAGGCAGCTTGGAAACTAAAGCTTTTCAACATGAGAAGTCGCAGCAGCAGCAGTAACTCACCCAGCTGTCTCTGTACACATCAAGCACAACTGGGAAACAGAAAAGAAGAATCAATCAATCAGATGAAAACTCATCAATGTTCATCCATCACTCAGGACCAGTCGGCTACATGTACAGATACTGGTGCTCTCATTTTCTAAAACTTAACGTCCTTATTGTATTTTTCTCAAATCCACAAACTTCCAAGGCCTGTGGGAACCGTGCATCTTATGACAACCATAACCATATATACACTATAACATTATATATATATATAAACTCCCAGAAGCCCCTGGTGCTCACAGTCTTCGTCCAGGAAACTGTACTGGATGTGCTGGCTGAAGAACTCCTGTACGGCCTGGCAGATCTGGTCCTCCTGTTTACTGATGTGCTGGTAATACTGGGTGTAGTCTCTCTGGGAGATACCTGAGAAACAGACCCAGGATCAGTTTAAGACGGCGAACCGAATTGTTTAGCCCGCTGACTAAAGGTGCTACGTGGAGCTTAAATCAGATTATAGTGCTAGCTTGGTGTAAAACATTAGTAAACTTCCTCTTGGGGGCGGAGCCTAAGTGGCCTGAATGTGACAGGAGGTGAAATAATAAACAAGAATTCACCGATGAGTTTGTTTTCTTTGACGAAGCAGCGGAACTCGCCTCCAGGAATCAGCTCGCTCCACTTCCTCAGGACCAGCTGAGGACGGAGACAGAGACACCACTCACTGTTAAAACAGATCTGAGGTCTGACAGGAGCTCACGACGCTGAAGCTGCCGACAGTTTAAGGTTTTATTGTCTCTGTGGTCGGTAGGAACCCGCATCACATCAGACGTGGACCACATGACTGATATCTGATATGATGTGCAGGTTCAAATCAACATTTTTCACAATGTTTAAGAAAATAAATCGTACAAAAACAGCTTTGGAAACCGTTTTGAACTGAAAACGACCACAGACGCCTTGGAGCTTCATCACTGTTGGTCCACATGAACATCAGTTTGCTGGGTAACGTTTTCCACGACACCAAACAAAGGGTGTAAAATACCTCATAGCTGATGACCGGGTCTGGGGAGTCGAGGTCACTGCATCGAAGGAATCTGCACAAGACGGAGACGACGATTACCAGACGGACAGAAACACACCGCCACGCCTTGGGGTTAAATAAAGTGATCAGACGGATCGGTCAGAACGATCAGGGAGGATTTCCACGGGTGTCTAAGAATGGAGGAGGTCGGCATGCAGTAAAACACGTGATGCAACAAGTCGCCACGCTGAACTCGGCGCCAGTCAGGTCCGTTATGAAAGCAGACGACTGGGGAGCGGAAATCCACCGTCATTTCTAATGTCTCATAGTTCGTGTTACTGGCCGCCATCTAAATGCAACATAAGTGCATATGCTTGGGCCCGGGGTGTGTGTGTGTGTGTGTGTGTGTGTGTGTGTGTGTGTGTGTGTGTGTGTGTGTGTGTGTGGAGGAAGAGGAAGGCTTACGGCTGGGTGAGGTCGTGGGTGATGAAGTCTGAACTTTTGAAGAGCAGAAATATATCGCTGAGACTCTGACACTGTAGGGAGCTGTTCAGAGCTATCCAGTTAGCATCCTAGACACACACACACACACAGTTAAAAACACACAATGCTATCAATGCTATCATTTCTGGGTAAAATAGCCCACTGAAATATTTCTACCCGCGGAGCGCTCCAGTTGAGTTTGGGAAAGACGCGCCCGCCCAACGCGTTTATGGCCTCCAGCACTTTAGAGGTGAATTCTGGGAACTCTGGAGCCTGGAAGACAGCAAGCCGCAACATCATACGGTGCTCGTAAATAAACCTCTGCCTTGATATGTCTACTGTATGTCTAGAGTACAGAAAACACTTACTGTGACAGTGGTGGTTGTCTCATCATCTGACCACTAGGGGGGGTAAGAGAGCGAGACACAAGTGACAACACAGTCGCAAACAAAACAGATTCAACACAGATTTAACCGTTTAAAAAGGACCGAAATCTGGCTGCTGCTGCTCTTAGGTTCTGTGTGCATTATGTAACAGCACTAAACAGACTGAGGACCTGATGGAAAACATGGAGCTTTTATGCAAAAAGATGAAATATTTTTAACTTCTCCCGCCTTGCAGTTGGAAACGAGCAAAACAATTCAGAATAATTCATCCAAAATAAAGAGAAAAAGAAGACTGTGCTAGGAATACACCGATACTGGCCACGTATTAAATACCATCCAACACCAGAATGACAACGCAAGGTCTCATTCAAAACAACAAGAATCAATAAAGTTCATCATATCTGAAGAGACGTTGCTTAGTTAGCTTAGTTTCTCTTCCTGTACCTGAATATCTTCCTCTCTGTCTGAGTCGCTGCTGTTGGTGTGCGTCGGCTGTGTGTCGTGGTCACTGGAGGGAAGACAAGTTGGTCAGACAAACTCAACTGAAGAACTCTCTTAAACGAAGTAGTGAAATGTAAGGACTTCAGAAATCCAGTCAGTGCAGTAGATGTGTGGTAGAGGAGGTTCAGCGGGAGGAGGAGCTCGCTGCTGCTTAGGAGACAGTTTCTGGATTTCACTCTTCAGTTTGGATTGGTCACCAGATTTCCCACCAGTGACCAAACTGACACCGGGATTTAATGTGGGCCAACAGGGTGAATCTACGGTCCCAGTTAGTGGGGATGGACGCTCTCCTCTGCTGCAGACACACTTTATGACTTAGGATGACCAGGCCAGACCTAGTGCAGCTTTAAGCTTCTCTGATGGTGTGTGTGTGTGTGTGTGTGTGTGTGTGTGTGTGTGTGTGTGTGTACCCACCTCCCAGAGACTACCAGTGTTCCATCGTCCAGTAAGTAATCTATTACATTCTGAGGCAGTGGGAGAATCAAACTGAAACAGAGAATAAACAACAGAGACAACAGACGGTAACCGACGGGCTGATCCTCGTCCTGCCTCTTGATGTTAAACATGATTACTACGAGTATAAGACCCATGGTGAAGAGGAAGATGAAGGTGATGTCAGGTTTCTGTCTATGTAGCTAACGTTAGCCAGAGCAGCTAGTAAGCTGAGCTAATTTTGAAAACAACAACAATAAAAACATTTCCAAGACATCCCGTATCAAACACACGATTTACCTTTTAATCGTATGCTTCTTAAATATCGGATACCAGACCGAAAACTGACTGTTGACAACTTGCTCCTTCTTCATGCTGCAATTCCTGTACCAGAAGTGTGTCCGTCAGTAAATAGTTCCCTCCGTGTTGCTACATGAAGGTTCCGCCTCGTCATTATACGCCTCCAGCGGAACCATATTTGAGGCAATACTATTCTGTGTTTGAATCGTTGTGGTTTCATGATGTGAAAATAACAAAACAACAATAATGAAGAGACTTGTGTGACTCGGTCTGATGATTATTTTCAGAAGAGGTCTTTCTTCGTTACACATGTAGGCGTGGCCAATGTAAAACCCGCTGACTTGTGATCGCAGATGGCTTATTGGGAAGAGCAATCACTCAATGTGATTGAGTGCGTCTCACCTCTCTGACTCCCAGGTTGATCAGCTTCCTTCTTCTATGAGAATACAGTAACATGAACGTAGTAGTTTCCACAACATAAAAATAAAACACAGGGACCAATAGATATGTATAGTGTATTCTATATAAACAGACAAGAAAGGGGACATGACTAAACTAAACTAAGCTAGAATTAAAAAAAAAAATACAAATCTAATAAAATTTAGTGTGAACCACTATGGACTTGTAAATATGAAACTTGCTAAAAGAAATCATAAAAATTGAAAAAAGCTATGATAAAAGGGACAGTCTTCATGTATGCTCTTTGAGAACACTTGAAAAGTAGACGTGAAAAAAAATCTTAAATAATTCTGCTATAATTTAATATGAATTTGAGTCACCTGATTAGGGAATTGAGAGCAGACTCTGATGACTTTCGCGGTACCCTGAAGTAGCGACAGAGTGAGACCCCACACTTCTTTCCCCCTCTCTGTTGTGACTTGTAAACGGTTAGGCTTTCACGTGAGGTAAGTTAAATGTACTATTTTTCCATTTTACCTCACAATTAAAAGTTTAAAATGAATCAGTGAGAGATTTTATGTCGGTCTAAAGTGTAAAGTAGCTGCTGTTAACTGAGTAAGGAAACAATAGAATGACTAAATCTGGTTTGGTCCGGATTTGATGGAGAAAAGTTGCATTGACTTGGAGGCGATTGCTGTTAGTTAGCTAACTAATGTAGCAACTCGCTACCCGAAACGTTATTTAGCCCTCTAAAATACATGAAATGGTGGATACAACTTGTTATTTCTGTATTTCTTCCTCAGCTGAGTTTGTAGTGAATCATGTGTATCGTATTAACGCAGTGTGACTGAAGTTTGCCCAATCTTTTAGCTGCACTGCTAAAAATGAGCAGCGCTGAAGAGCCCAAGGCGACCACCGTCCCTCACATCGTGAAGGAGGAGGTACAACTCTTTTTTAAAAAATTTAAATATATATATATATTCTTTTTATTTAATATTTGGTGTGACTTTGACAAATGTCGATGACACGTTATATTGTGCTGCCTTCAAGTGCTTCTCGTCCCCTCCGATTTCCGCCGATGCAGAAGTCGTAAATATAATTTGTAGTTTTGTAGTTTTATGGTGGAGAGAAAGGCCCAATCACAATGTCCGGACTCACGGACTTCCCCGCGTTCCCGCTTAATCCGCGAGGGTTTAGGGCTGTCCCACTGTCAAATCGTCAAGTGCATGAGGGCTCGCTCTCTCTCGCAGACTTTTTGAGCCCTTTATGCACACTTTCCGTAAGTCCACATCGATGCAGACTTTGCCTGAGGGAATTACCCACAGTTCATAGCGTTGTGACGATAAATACGGGGTTACCAGGGGAAGCCCGGAAGCGTTTAAAAAAAACGGTAAACAAATGGAAGGACAAATGTTTATTCATCAACCATTTATTTTATTTTTTGCTTGAAGATGCTGTTTTGAGTCAATTGATTATTTGACGATTACCTCTTGTCCACTCTGTAAGGCAAGAGCCTGGGAGCCTGGGAGTCGGCAGTCGGTCCCTGAAGTGCCTTGGCCGTGAAGAAAGTAAAAAACGTAAAATAAACCCACAATCGTACGTAACATGTTTTGGTGTTGTCAAGGTAACGCGATATGTCGCAAAGTGCTGTCCCATTCCTGTTTATACAATTTCGAGCCCTTGCAGCACTCAAGCATTTACCAGGTGACGTCAGTTAAGTCCGTGAGGGTTCAGGCTTTAGGGGCGACATTGGGATTGGGCCGAAATATCGAGGAGAACTTTGCTGGCTCCTTCATGTTCACACACAGCGTAATCCCGATATTTCCGACAGCACTTTAAGGCAGCATAAGATGGTACCCATGGCTGGTTGTGAGGCTCCTCGGCATCATGTTGTGTTCGGTATGCCCTCCACGCTGCAGGTCATGGCAGCAGGGAAATGGGTGAAGCTTGAGAAGATGACGTATGTGGACGCTGCTGGAACCACCAGGTACCGTGTGTTTCTGACTGACTGAGCATCTCTATGGTCCCCCCCCCCCCACCCAACACACACACTCACTCACTCACACACACTTTTTCACACCTTGTCTTTATTGTCCAGAACCTGGGAGAGTGTTAAAAGGACTACGAGACAAACCAACACAGAGGCAGATGGTGAGTGTCTGTTTCCATCATACTGATCGATTCTGAGCAAAATATCGTCCATTGCTTCACTGCAGAGCTACGTACGTCTAACTCTCCAGTACGGTCCTAACAGCCAATGGACACTCAGAAATCCAAAAGCGCCCGAAGCCGCCGCCGCCTTCTTCTTCTTCTTCTTCACTCTAATAAGACATGCTGGTAAAAAGTGTTGCTGTGGAAAGTAGTGCAGAGTAAATGGTGAGAGCTGTCAGGTCCTGGATAAACCGAAAGGAGCATCAACATGTTGAAAAAGACGTGCTGTGGTGCTTTTGGGGTGTCCATCGCCTGTCAGGAAACTAGTGGAGAGCTGCACCCTGGCAAGCAAGACGTAAGGAGCTCTGTAGTGGATCTGTAGTGGATCTGTAGTGGATCTATGATGGAAAGTGGTGGGTTTTGCATTAAAGCGCTAACAGAGTTTGTCTTCTCTCCAGGTGTGGGAATAATCGCCCTTCTGAAAAGGACCCTCCATAAAGACTGTGTTGTGATGGTGAAGCAGTTCCGCCCTCCGATGGGATGCTTCACTCTGGAGTTCCCTGCAGGTCGGAGGCTCAAACCCCACGTTCATGTGTGTGTATGTTGATGCTTGTTAGACCTCTGAAAGCCATTTCCGTTTTGACCGCTGCTCAGGGCTGATCGACGAGGGGGAAGGCGCCGAGGCGGCTGCACTGAGGGAACTGAAGGAAGAGACCGGCTACAAAGGGGAGGTGGTGGGGGTCACTCCAGGTACTCAGTCACTCAGTCACTCACTCAGTCACTCACTCAGTCACTCACTCACTCACTCACTCACTCAGTCACTCAGTCACTCACTCAGTCACTCACTCACTCACTCACACACTCAGTCACTCACACACTCACACACTCAGTCACTCGTTGGCTGTTTGAAGTATCTCTGTGTTCAGGTGGTGTGAAGTGAAGACGAGTCCTGATCACCCAGATCCCACTGCCTCATTTATCTCATGAAAATGAAAAATACAATCTGAAAAATGGAAGAAAACATGAAAATAAAAGATGGAGAAATACGCACAACGAGAAATTGTTCATTATTGTCGTCATGACAGTGACCTGTCTGGACCCCGGCCTGTCCAACTGCACCACCCAGATCGTTCTGGTCAACATCAACGGAGACGATGTGGAGAACATCAACCCAACCCAGCAGCTCGGTGAGATGACCTGACTCACTCACTCACTCACTCACTCACTCACTCAGTCATTAACTCGGTCACTAACTCAGTCATTAACTCACTCACTCAGTCACTAATTCACTCAGTCATTAACTCGGTCACTAACTCAGTCAATAACTCACTAACTCACTCACTCAGTCATTAACTCACTCACTCAGTCACTAACTCACTCAGTCACTCACTCTGTCACTCACTAACTCAGTCACTCAGTCATTAACTCACTCACTCACTAACTCACTCACTCACTCATTAACTCACTCAGTCACTAACTCACTCAGTCAGTCAGTCACTGAGGTGAGTAAGAGGGAGTTTGATTTGATTTTGAAGATTTATTGTAAAACTAAAAATCTCTTCTTCTGTTCCTTCCTCAGGTGATGGAGGTAAGTCACGTCACTCATACATGATCAATAAACTATATTTTATCATGATGCCAAACATCACGCAGGCCCTCGTCTTGTCCTTCCAGAATTCGTTGAAGTCATTCTTTTACCTCTCGATGAATTCCAGGCGAAGATAGATGGTGAGGATTGAACTTTTTGAACTTTGAACTGATGAAGCTCCGTGCTGTGAGGATGTAGAAACTAACCCTGGCCTGTCTGCTCCCCGTAGACCTGCTGAAGAAAGACGAGATCGTGGTGGATTCTAAAGTTTACATCTTCGCCATGGGGATGGTGCAGGCCTTCTTCAAGCCCAGGGAGCTTCCTGTCCTCAAACAGTGAAACAACGCTGAGGTGGAGGGAGAGAAGAAGAAGCAGGGTTCCTACACAGGTCCGGAACGTCGGTCGGGAAATGTACGGGGAAATAAATTGGTAATTTCCAGTACTGGCTACGTTTGGAAATTGCACACAAAAGTCACATCTGCAGATATTTGTCCCTGTGAAGTAAAAAGGGGAAACATGAGGATCGGTGTAAATCACACTGAACGCTAAAATCTTCAAATCAAATTAAGAAATTAAGAGTCCGGAAGTATGAAGTTGCAGCTGTGTAGGAACCCTGATACACTACGTAGAACGGACCAGCGCTGAGATGGAGAGACGTTTTGTTTGCTCTTAATATGGTGTGTTACCGTGAATGATGTATGCCTTTACAAGTGGGGAATGATGAATTCCAGGTTTTTATGAGATTACTAGCTATGATAATATCAGATGTGATGATTTTTCTAGAAGAATTGTGATTGTGAAACATTCCTAACCCGCACTAACGTACTACTCTGCTAAATTAGAGGAAAAACTCACCCTGAAATACTTTAACAGTTAAAAACATCGACTGGTGATGTATGTTACATTCCTGGTCCATTTAGTTTGTATTGTTCTTCCAGTCGTAGACGACGTGACGTCACGTTGAGATATTTCCAGTCTGACATCAAAATGTTTCATGATCTAAACCATCAACGGTAACCGTCAGGTTTTGGTGTCAGCCAATCAGAATCAAAGAGCAAGGGCTTCTTTCTAGACCGACGATCAACAATCATACAGGAGAAATCCATCAGAGGAGAGAGAGAGACCAATTTCTACACCGACAGCAGATAGACCAGAATGCAATGCAGTAGCTGAGATAGACCAGAATGCAATGCAGTAGTCGAGATAGACCAGAATGCAATGCAGTAGCTGAGATAGACCAGAATGCAATGCAGTAGCAAGATAGACCAGAATGCAATGCAGTAGCTGAGATAGACCAGAATGCAGTGCAGTAGCTGAGATAGACCAGAATGCAATGCAGTAGCTGAGATAGACCAGAATGCAGTGCAGTAGCTGAGATAGACCAGAATGCAGTGCAGCCACAAGACAGAGTTTGAGTAAGGGGGGCAACTCTTGCTCTTACCGTCATCATCGCCGTTGCGCTCTCCACCTCCACATATAATTCAGCTGAGTACAACAAGTCCAGGCAAGGCCTCTGGGGTTTGTCAAAAGGCATTCTGGGAAATGTAGGAAATCAGAAACTGAATTAGAAGTAGATGAGGGCAGGTTGAGGGAAAGTGAGTTCGCCAAAAAAGTAAATTACAACACTTGATCACAGAATAACTCTTGGAATGTATTGATTATCAGACTGATGATTTCTAACAGGAAGAGGACCTGACTCCACTGAACTGCACAACAGAGGCAGTACTGATGAAAACCAAGTATTCTGTGCAGTACCAAGCTGAGCTCGTGGTGCCTCCAGCCTTTTGATTGTGCACGTGACTGTTGATACTGTACTTAACTGAATTGAAGTAATAAACGTGATGCTGCCTTTGCCGTTACCTGATTGTTTGCTTCCACGCCTTTCCGTCCTAATGATTTTATTCAGGTATTTCACTTTTGGGACGATGGGTGGCGCTAAAGGGGCTAATGGCTCGTGATGAACCTGATAGAAAACCCACGAAGAAGACGAGCTAGCCAATCGTGGCTCATTCAGTACCGCGAAACTACTCAAAAAAAACTCAATTCTCGTCGTGTCGCAGAATATCTTGAACCCTAAAGGTATTGTAACCAACACTTTACATGACAAATTACTACTTCAGTTTACAGTGTGTTATACTATATATATATATACGTAGTATTAGTAATGTGTTGCAGAGCCTACAGGTTTGAAAACCTCTTCAACACCTTTGACTCTCACTAGCACTAGCCACGATGCTAACAGGAACTTTCTGACACTTTCTGAACAACATCAATGTGAAAACGTTTTAATGTGAAGAGGTGTCGTGGTTGGTGATCATCAGGATAGGATATAAATCACAGTCTTGTTTTGAAGCTCTCACTTTGGATGTAAACACATTGCAGCTCTGTCAGTACATTTTACATCGATACAGATGATTTGTTCTCTTTCTGGGCTGGGCTTTAGTTCACTGATGATGTGGTCAATGTCTCCATCTAGTGGACACATAGCAGAACTACACCACCTGATCTGCAGCTTCTCTGCTTCTGTCCAGCTGGACGCTCTACTATGAATCTGTCTGAGGAGAGAGAGGAGGGGGTCCCTACCTCTAAAACCTCTCTGTCTGGGGAACATGACATCCAGACCAAAGCTCAGAGGTAAGATGAGGATCTCTGACTGTCCATGACTGTTCTCCATCTCAGAGCTCAGCAGTGATATCATGACAGAGGTGTAACATCCAGCTTCAGAAAGTAAAAGGACTTGCCAGAGTTTTACTTTGATGTTCTGATTAGTTCCATTCTACAGCATGGGGAGGGACGTATAATTGTGATCACCTGGTGAAGAGCACAGGTGGAGAAAAATCCTGGCAGGACTTTTACTTTCTGAACCTGGGATTTTACACCTCTGCATGACACCATCACTATCCAGAGTAAAAGGTCTGTCTGTGTTGTGTTGAAGCCCCGCCCACCAGGAGAGACCAGACTCCCCTGTACCCAGCTGTGTGTCCATGAAGAGTGACTGGTCTATGGATCCTCCTAATAACTTCAAAGATGGACACCACTCTACTGAGCAAAGGCAAGAATTGAACCAGGAGAGACCAGACTCCCCTGAACCCAGCTGTGTGTCCAGGAAGAGGGCCCGGCCTATGGATGCCATTAACTTTAAGGAACAGCATGTATCTGTCAAAAGGTATGTTGTTATTAGCATTAAGATATATAACATTATGAATATTCCTTTATCTCAGATGTGTTTTTCAGAACAAACATTGTTTTCATGCTTTTCCATCTTTTTTCTACCATCACCTGTTTTATCAATCCTGTTTGTATCAGGATGCAGCAGGAGAGACCAGACTCCCCTGTACCCAGCTGTGTGTCCATGAAGAGTGACTGGTCTATTAAGGAACCTCTTAACTTCAAAGATGGACACCAGTCTACTGAGCCAAGGCAAGAATTGAACCAGGAGAGGTCAGAGGTTCCCAGTGGTCAGTCTGCCCAGGAGCATCAAACAGACCTGGCCTCCATATTCAAGGTGTGTAAATGTACAACAACACCTTTTACTTCAGCCACAAATGAAAAACAACCATTCTGGTCCTAATTGTCTCCATGCTGCATCTTTAGACCAGTGGGCTTTCAGTCTGACAGATGGATTTGATGTTGTGGTCCACCAGTTTAGTATGAAAGGTTCATTTCTATATTATTCAGAGTCCAGATTACCCAGAATGCTTAGAGAGGCAGAGGGAGGACGAGGAGGAGATGGACGGTGAGGAGGAAGAGCAGAGGAGGAGGAGCAGCAGAGAGGCACTTCTGAAGATCACACTGCTGGAGGACTCTCTGCAGAGCAGTAAGACGACAGTTTCTCAAATGAGATCTATTCAATTACTCATTGGTAGATCAATGATCACAATCCACAGGGATCATTGGTGAAATTATTGATTTGTTCATGTGGGTGTAAGATGCTGAACACAGTTCAAACACATTAATAAAAAACAAAACCAGTTGTGTTGCCTTTCACATTGGACTGAACAGTCAGGACCTGATTGTCTGATGAGCTGAATAGTTACAATGGAGTTGGGAAATGAACTTGTTCACCTGGAAATGTTCTCATTTCTCATATTTACCTCAACATCCACTCATTGGTGTTATTTGTTGTTTGTTCATTCAGAAACTCCTGGTCCAGTGTGCCAACGTCAACTGAAATCTAATCTGAAGGAGAAGTTTCAGTGTTTGTTTGAGGGGATCGCTAAAGCAGGAAACCCAACACTTCTGAATCAGATCTACACAGAGCTCTACATCACAGAGGGAGGGAGTGGAGAGGTCAATGATGAACATGAGGTCAGACAGATTGAAACAGCATCCAGGAAACCAGCCAGACCAGAAACAACAATCACATGTAAAGACATCTTTAAACCCTTACCTGGAAGAGAGGAACCAATCAGGACAGTGATGACGAAGGGAGTGGCTGGCATCGGTAAAACAGTCTTAACACAGAAGTTCACTCTGGACTGGGCTGAAGACAAAACCAACCACGATGTACACTTCATGTTTCCATTCACTTTCAGAGAGCTGAACTTGCTCAAAGGGAAGAAGTTCAGCTTGGTGGAACTTCTTCATCACTTCTTCATTGAGACCAAAGGAATCTGCAGCTTTGACAAGTTCCAGGTTGTGTTGATCTTTGACGGTCTGGATGAGTGTCGACTTCCTCTAGACTTCCAGAACAACCAGATCTGGACTGATGTTACAGAGTCAACCTCAGTGGAAGTGCTGCTGACAAACCTCATCAAGGGGAACCTGCTTCCCTCTGCTCTGCCTCTGGATAACCACACGACCTGCAGCAGCCAATCAGATCCCTCCTGAGTGCGTTGACATGGTGACAGAGGTGAGAGGGTTCACTGACCCACAGAAGGAGGAGTACTTCAGGAAGAGATTCAGAGATGAGGAGCTGGCCAGCAGAATCATCTCCCACATCAAGACATCACGAAGCCTCCACATCATGTGCCACATCCCAGTCTTCTGCTGGATCTCTGCTACAGTTCTGCATCATGTGTTGACAACCAATCAGAGAGGAGAGATGCCCAAGACCCTGACTGAGATGTTCATCCACTTCCTGGTGGTTCAGTCCAAACAGGGGAATGTCAAGTATCATGGGAGAGCTGAGACAGATCCACTCTGGAATACAGAGACCAGGGAGATGATTCTGTCTCTGGGAAAACTGGCTTTTGAGCAGCTGGAGAAAGGAAACCTGATCTTCTATGAAGCAGACCTGACCGAGTGTGGCATCGATATCAGAGCAGCCTCAGTGTACTCAGGAGTGTTCACACAGATCTTTAAAGAGGAGCGTGGGCTGTACCAGGACCAGGTGTTCTGCTTTGTCCATCTGAGCATTCAGGAGTTTCTGGCTGCTGTTCATGTCTTTCTGTCATTCATCAACACTGGTGTCAATCTGCTGAGAGAAAAACAGTTAACCTCCACCACTCAAGTCAAATCTATTAAACTAAAGATATTAAGAGACAAATCTAACATTAAACACCTCTACCAGAGAGCTGTGGACAAGGCCTTACAGAGTCCTAATGGACACCTGGACTTGTTCCTCCGCTTCCTCCTGGGTCTTTCACTGAAGACCAATCAGACTCTCCTACGAGGCCTGGTGGAACAGACAGGAAGTAGATCACAGACCAATCAGGAAACAGTCCAGTACATCAAGGAGAAGATCAGGGAGAATCCCTCTCCAGAGAAAAGCATCAATCTGTTCCACTGTCTGAATGAGCTGAATGACCATTCTCTAGTGGAGGAGATCCAACAGTACCTGAGATCAGGACGTCTCTCCAGAAAGAAACTCTCCCCTGCTCAGTGGTCAACTCTGGTCTTCATCTTACTGTCATCAGAAGAAGAGCTGGAGGTGTTTGACCTGAAGAAATACTCTGCTTCAGAGAACGGGTCTTCTAAAGCTGCTGCCAGTGGTCAAAGCCTCCAATAGATCTGCGTAGGTGCAGCAGAGATAACTGGATATATTCAATATATCAGATGTGACGTTAGACATTTTCAAAGTTCTTGTTTGTCTTTATCTCTAATTCTTCTTCAGGCTGAGTGGCTGTAAGCTGTCAGAGAGAAGCTGTGAAGCTCTGGCCTCAGTTCTCAGCTCCAAGTCCTCCAGTCTGAGAGGCCTGGACCTGAGTAACAACAACCTGCAGGATTCAGGAGTGAAGCTGCTCTCTGCTGGACTGGGGAGTCCAGACTGTAGACTGGAGACTCTCAGGTTGGGTCACATGATGCTTTTGTTGGGACTATAACATTGCTTGCTGGTTTTTGATGTCTTTGTATTTTGTTCTTCATTTTATCCGTGATCAGATACCTTTTCTGCTTTGATCAGTCAATATCTTGTTTGGTGTAAACCCTTCATGATAAAAATCTATTGTGTTAAATCTCTACTTTTCTGTTCCTGTGATTCTATGTAAAGGGTGGGCAGAGTTGGAGTGTTTCATGTTTGATCTCTGAAACATCCAAAGAGTTTATAAACCTAGAGTGAGCAGTCGCTGTCTCCACAGTAAACCCCATGTGGTCTCACAACAACATTAGAGTCAGATTCAGAAAGCTCCCCTACCCAGAGCACTGCTTCTTCTTCGTGTGATTTATTTGAGACTGGAGAGCTGAACCTGATCATTCCTGCCAGTTGGTGGTCAGATGGGTTTAACAATCAGACTGACCCACAATTTCCCCAATAACATTATTTCTCATTTCATCACATTTTGACTGGGATGTGAAACTCAACAGTCACAACAACTCAATGAATAAATGTCTGATTGGTCCATGAATGAAATAGTTTTAGTCAAAATGTTTTGATGTCTTATTTTCATTGACAAACCGTTGTGTACGTACCTGAGAGAATAGAAGATAAAGAACAGGCTGACAGAATCCACCGTTGATTACTGAGGAATAATCTTTAAAGGAAGGAGACATTGAAAACACAATGTGGTGATAATATTGAACATTTCAACTTGTTGGACGTCACAATAAAAGCCAGCCACATGCAGTGAGGAACAGGATACGTCATGAGGGCTCACTCTCCCATCTTTATGGAGACATCAAATGTGTCCTTCCTGCTCAGTGTGTGTCGCTCTGGAAAACTAAATGTCTCAAATAGAAATGAAACTTTTCTATCCATTTTGTCAGGTTGAATCAAAACCAGCTCACAGAGGAATGCTGTGAGGAGTTGTCCTCAGTTCTCAGCTCCAAGTCCTCCAGTCTGAGAGAGCCTGGACCTGAGTACCAACAGACCTGCAGGATTCAGGAGTGAAGCTGCTCTCTGCTGGACTGGGGAGTCCACACTGTAGACTGGAGACTCTCAGGTCAGGGTTCCTCAACCTGGTCAACACATGACCATTTAAATCTGTTCACATGAAGGTTCATGTCAGTCAAGAAACACCTAACCTGTTAGTAGTGATACCAACATTTAGCTCTTCCTTCTAGCCAGTGAATTACTTTCCATCAGGATATTTCTTTACTTCCTCTCCTCACTGCCTCTGTTGTAGAAACCAAAACACAGAAAGGACTTGATGCAAGAACTTTCAAACCAAATGAACCAGATGAAAACACAAAGCAGCTCATGGGTCAGCTGTTTGTATTGGAGACAGTTCAAGTTTCTGCTAGCAGCTGATCTCAGAGTGGTATACTAACAACATCTAACATGTATCTTGTCTGGTGTGTTTCCAGGCTGTCAGGCTGTCTGGTCTCAGAGGAAGGCTGTGCTTCTCTGGCCTCAGCTCTGAGCTCCAACCCCTCCCATCTGAGAGAGCTGGACCTGAGCTACAATCACCCAGGAGGACTCAGGAGTGAAGCTGCTCTCTGCTGGACTGGAGGATCCACACTGGAGACTGGACACTCTCAGGTATGGAGAGGCTTGCTGCCAGGCAGAGGCAATGTCTTCTAGAGGGGTGGAGTTGGCAGCCATGATGTTCTCAGTCAGACTGTGAAGCTGGGTCATGTTGTTTAATGTTTAATGGAGGATATGAGTGATGTTGTTGGAAAATCCTTCATAGGGAAGGTTATTAAATGTCCATGTTTCAATATCAAAGAGAATATGATGGTCTGACTTGGTTTCCCCCCCAGAGTCGACCATGGTGGAGCGTTGAGGTTGAAATCAGGACTGAGGAAGTGTAAGTGTGGATTTAGTTTGATTCATGAACATTCAACTATCTACACAGCAGCATAGACATCCATTCATTCAGATCCTGCTGAGAATGAAGATGATGGCTGATATGAGTCATGAAAGTGTTAAATGAAGTCAAACTATCAATAAATCAATAATAATCAGAACAGATCTCAGATCAGAAACTGATGCTGTATTGTGTCTTGTTCTCCCATCAGATGTCTGTGAACTCACACTGGACCCAAACACAGCAAACAGAAACCTCTCTCTGTCTGAGGACAACAGGAAGGTGACACGGGTGGAAGAGGAGCATCCATATCCTGATCACCCAGAGAGATTTGATGACTGCTACCCAGGTGCTGTGTAGAAATGGTCTGACTGGGAGATGTTACTGGGAGGTGGAGAGGAAAGGAGGGGTTGATATAGGAATGACATACAGAGGAATCAGGAGGAGAGGAAGAGGTGATGACTGTTGGATTGGAGGGAATGACAAGTCCTGGAGTCTGTTCTGCTCTGATGATAGATACTCTGCCTGGCACAATAACAGAGAAACAGTCATACGTATCCACTCCTCCTCCTCCTCCTCCTCCTCCTCCTCCTCCTCCTCCAACAGAGTAGGAGTGTATCTGGACTGGCCTGCTGGCACTCTGTCCTTCTACAGAGTCTCCTCTGACTCTCTGATCCACCTCCACACCTTCACCTCCACATTCACTGAACCACTCTACCCTGGGTTTAGGTTTAGGTTTAGGTTCTGGTTCCTCAGTGTCTCTGTGTCAGATGGAGGAGGGAGAGTCTCCTCCTCTGTAGAGAAACACTCACACTGCTGACCAAAGACAGACACACACACACACACACACACACACACCCCCCTCAAAGTGACACTATGTCTGTGTTGTATTGTCATGTTGGTCTCCTCCTCATCATCAGTAGAGTCTTCTATGTGTCGGTAACTGAACAGGGTTTTAACATCACATGTACAAGAACATGGACGTTAAATATTTAACCAGAGGAAAGTTATTATTGGTAATCGATTGTTGTTTTTAGTTTCAGCTAAATGATTGAACGTAAATGGAAAATGTAACTTTCATCACAGTTTGATCAATCATCAGTTATTGAAAAGAAAAGACTGATCAATAAAGAGATGAACCATTTCTGCTCTACAATGACTCTTCTGAAGTGTGTAACCTCCAACACACACACACACACACACACACACACACACACACACACACACACACACACACACACACACACACACAGGAGACAATCGAGGCCCCCACATCCTCAGAGTATTTCCAAGCCCCAGCTAAAGCTCCAGCTCCAAAGGCCTCGCAAGGACAAAAAGGACAAAACGATACCACAACGTTGAGCCCAGCACCTACTTTGAACACTCCCACGTCCCAAAGCCACAGAGCAAAGTGACAGAGAGCCAGAGAACAGCCAAGAGCATAGGTGGGTTTTCCAATAAGTCACAAATGAAGTCATACACTGCCTGTCAACATGTTGGGGACAGCCAGCTTTTCAATGAATGTCGGTTTGCAATAAGTTAACACGATAAAGACTAACTAGGTTGATTTTGAGAACAACAATATCACACGTGTAAATATTTGACTAATATTTGTACTAACTTGGGAATAATGATAAGCCCCGCCCACTGTCAGTGGCTACCTGTCAGGTGTTTAAACAAAAGAGTTTCAATATGTGCTTTTAACACCAGGCAAAACCTCTTCATACCATGGAAGACACTTTGAGGAACATGAAGCTGAGTGTTGCATCAGTATACCCAAAGTATTAGTAAATAGTACAAGGAAAAAAAAACCTTACTTAATTGAAAAGTACAACAACTTTTTGAAAACTCATGGAATGAATCGGTGGTCTCAGGTGTTACCTCTGTGAACCACGCAGCAAGCTGTGTATCGAGGTTGAGGGACTTCCAAACACTAAGACCAAATGAATGGCTGGTGGGTGAAGTAAGGCATCTGTCTTCACCATTCATCATGGCATTGAATTACCACACAATGAAAGTGGATTTACATTGTTGGTGTTCTCAGGATTTTAGCACAGGTGTAATTGTGAGAGGGGACAGGACTTCTGTTGCCAGGCAACGTCTTTCCAAGGTAACATTAAATACACAATCAAACTAACAAGGAAGACTGCTTACGATGGAGTGTATCTAATGCCAACTAGACCAATCAAATGACTGGCTCTAACATTCAGCTCCACGTGGTCTAGAGCTTACACCATCATTGCTAAAGCTATAAAAAAGATGCACATATAACAATACATTTGTACTATACTATAACTACTATACTATATACACTATTATACTATACTATAACATACTCGAACGATGGCGCGGCCGTGTCTAGACGCCGTCGTGGCAGCTCTGTGGAGATTGTGCGTTTTTTTAGTTTTTGTGTTTGTTTTTGATATCTTTTTTTGCACAAACACATCGGCACTAACATTCTACGAACGTAGCACACTTTTGGACATAAACTTTTGCGCAAAACAAACCCACGACCCAGCGTGGCCGGCAGAGCGAGCAACAGTGGAGACGCATCTCCGGGGAGACGAAGGAGAAAACATCGAGGCAAACGGAGCGGAATTCAGAACAGACTGAGAGTTCAAGCCCACCGTCCACCTCTGCCCAGCATCCTTCTTGCTAACGTCCAGTCTCTGGTAAATAAATTGGATGATGTTAGGGCGAGGATTAGATTCCAACGGGACATGAGGGATTGTAACATCTTTTGTCTGACGGAAACATGGCTGACCCCGCTGGTGCCGGATCGAGTCATATGCCCAACCGAGTCCTTCTCTGTTTTCCGTGCGGATAGAACGGAAGAGTCTGGCAAATCTAAGGGTGGAGGGGTTTGCTTCATGACCAACAACAAGTGGTGCAACCCCAAGGACATTAAGACTCTTTCTCGTTCCTGCTCGTCGAACCTGGAACATCTGACGATCTCATGCTGTCCATTCTACCTTCCCCGGGAGTTCAGCTCGGTCATCACCACAGCCGTCTACATACCACCACAAGCGGACACCGACGTAGCACTATCGGACCTACATGATGTGTTATGTCGGCATCAGAACAAGCATCCCGACGCGGCTATGGTGGTGGCTGGGGACTTTAATAGGGCGAACCTAAAAAAAGTCATGCCGAACTTTCATCAGCACATTACGTGTGCTACCAGAGGGGAAAGAACATTGGACCACTGCTACACACCGTTCAAGAGAGGCTACAAGGCTGTCTCTCTCCCTCCGTTCGGCAAATCAGACCATGAATCGTGGCAGTGGCAGCTAGAAGTGGCACTTCCGGTACCTGCCACGCTAACTGCTGCTGTTTGTGGCATCTGCCACTGACCTGCCACGTGGAGAACATAAACCCAACCCAGCAGCTCGGTGAGACGACCTGACTCACTCACTCAGTCACTCAGTCACTCATTCAGTCACTAACTCACTGAGTCACTCACTGAGTCAGTCACTCACTCAGTCACTAACTCACTGAGTCACTCACTGAGTCAGTCACTAACTCAGTCACTCACTCAGTCATTAACTCACTCAGTCACTCACTGAGTCAGTCAGTCAGTCAGTACTAATTGAAAAATCAGTTTTAACTGGACTCACGTGTTAATCTCTTCTTCTTCTGTTCCTTCCTCAGGTGATGGAGGTAAGTCGCGTCACTCATACATGATCAATAAACTATATTTTATCATGATGCCAAACATCACGCAGGCCCTCGTCTTGTCCTTCCAGAATTCGTTGAAGTCATTCTTTTACCTCTCGATGAATTCCAGGCGAAGATAGATGGTGAGGATTGAACTTTTTGAACTTTGAAATGATGAAGCTCCGTGCTGTGAGGATGTAGAAACTAACCCTGGCCTGTCTGCTCCCCGTAGACCTGCTGAAGAAAGACGAGATCGTGGTGGATTCTAAAGTTTACATCTTCGCCATGGGGATGGTGCAGGCCTTCTTCAAGCCCAGGGAGCTTCCTGTCCTCAAACAGTGAAACAACGCTGAGGTGGAGGGAGAGAAGAAGAAGCAGGGTTCCTACACAGGTCCGGAACGTCGGTCGGGAAATGTACGGGGAAATAAATTGGTAATTTCCAGTACTGGCTACGTTTGGAAATTGCACACAAAAGTCACATCTGCAGATATTTGTCCCTGTGAAGTAAAAAGGGGAAACATGAGGATCGGTGTAAATCACACTGAACGCTAAAATCTTCAAATCAAATTAAGAAATTAAGAGTCCGGAAGTATGAAGTTGCAGCTGTGTAGGAACCCTGATACACTACGTAGAACGGACCAGCGCTGAGATGGAGAGATGTTTTGTTTGCTCTTAATATGGTGTGTTACCGTGAATGATGTATGCCTTTACAAGTGGGGAATGATGAATTCAAGGTTTTTATGAGATTACTAGCTATGATAATATCAGATTTGATGATTTTTCTAGAAGAATTGTGATTGTGAAACATTCCTAACCCGCACTAACGTAAAACTCACCCTGAAATACTTTAACAGTTAAAAACATCGACTGGTGATGTATGTTACATTCCTGGTCCATTTAGTTTGTATTGTTCCTCCAGTCGTAGACGACGTGACGTCACGTTGAGATATTTCCAGTCTGACATCAGAAAATGTTTCATGATCTAAACCATCAACGGTAACCGTCAGGTTTTGGTGTCAGCCAATCAGAATCAAAGAGCAAGGGCTTCTTTCTAGACCGACGATCAACAATCATACAGGAGAAATCCATCAGAGGAGAGAGAGAGACCAATTTCTACACCGACAGCAGATAGACCAGAATGCAATGCAGTAGCTGAGATAGACCAGAATGCAATGCAGTAGTCGAGATAGACCAGAATGCAATGCAGCCACAAGACGGAGTTTGAGTAAGGGGGGCGACTCTTGCTCTTACCGTCATCATCGCCGTTGCGCTCTCCACCTCCACATATAATTCAGCTGAGTACAACAAGTCCAGGCAAGGCCTCTGGGGTTTGTCGAAAGGCATTCTGGGAAATGTAGGAAATCAGAAACTGAATTAGAAGTAGATGAGGGCAGATTGAGGGAAAGTGAGTTCGCCAAAAAAGTAAATTACAACACTTGATCACAGAATAACTCTTGGAATGTATTGATTATCAGACTGATGATTTCTAACAGGAAGACGACCTGACTCCACTGAACTGCACAACAGAGGCAGTACTGATGAAAACCAAGTATTCTGTGCAGTACCAAGCTGAGCTCATGGTGCCTCCAGCCTTTTGATTGTGCACGTGACTGTTGATACTGTACTTAACTGAATTGAAGTAATAAACGTGATGCTGCCTTTGCCGTTACCTGATTGTTTGCTTCCACGCCTTTCCGTCCTAATGATTTTATTCAGGCATTTCTCTTTTGGGACGATGGGTGGCGCTAAAGGGACTAATGGCTCGTGATGAACCTGATAGAAAACCCACGAAGAAGACGAGCTAGCCAATCGTGGCTCAATCAGTAACGCGAAACTACTCAAAAAAACTCACTTTCTCTTTCATTTCTCGTCGTGTCGCAGAATATCTTGAACCCTAAAGGTATTGTAACCAACACTTTACATGACAAATTACTACTTCAGTTTACAGTGTGTTATACTATATATATATATATATATATATATATATAAGTAGTATTAGTAATGTGTTGCAGAGCCTACAGGTTTGACGGAAACCTCTTCAACACCTTTGACTCTCACTAGCACTAGCCACGATGCTAACAGGAACTTTCTGACACTTTCTGAACAACATCAATGTGAAAACGTTTTAATGTGAAGAGGTGTCGTGGTTGGTGATCATCAGGATAGGATATAAATCACATTGTCTTATTTTGAAGCTCTCACTTTGGATGTAAACACATTGCAGCTCTGTCAGTACATTTTACATCGATACAGATGATTTCTTCTCTTTCTGGGCTGGGCTTTTAGTTCACTGATGATGTGGTCAATGTCTCCATCTAGTGGACACATAGCAGAACTACACCACCTGATCTGCAGCTTCTCTGCTTCTGTCAAGCTGGACCCTCTACTATGAATCTGTCTGAGGAGAGAGAGGAGGGGGGGTCCCTACCTCTAAACCTCTCTGTCTGGGGAACATGACATCCAGGGCCCAAAACTCAGAGGTAAGATGAGGATCTCTGACTGTCCATGACTGTTCTCCATCTCAGAGCTCAGCAGTGATATCATGACAGAGGTGTAACATCCAGCTTCAGAAAGTAAAAGGAGTTTTATTTTGATGTTCTGATTAGTTCCATTCTACAGCATGGGGAGGGGCGTATAATTGTTTATCACCTGCTGAAGAGCACAGGTGGAGGAAAATCCTGGCAGGACTTTTACTTTCTGAACTGGGATTTTACACTTTACCTCTGTCTTTTTGGGGGGGGGGAACC